>MRSU01001907.1:0-18960 GCA_008369845.1 Trichomonas gallinae
GAAAACTTCGATTAAATGATTTCTTTGGATTGGTATCTGATAAATTGTAAGAGAATAATTTGTGCAAATCCATTGGCATATGTTTGTAATTGATTGGGAGATGAAAGGAGCGATGCTTGCATTGTAAATTTCGTCATTAAATTCTATATTTGATTTATATGATAAAATGCATAAATTGTCTTTCCGATAACTTGTAACTATATCTGTTATTGAATCTCTTGCGTAATTTTCAGGTGAAATGAGAAATGTTGATAATATTGAATCAAAATGTAAAGGGATAATATGCATTAAATAATGGAAATAATATGGTGTCAAGAGCTGACATGTTGTAATCTTTGATAATATGTAATGAAAATCATTGAAAAAGAATAATTTGATCTGAGGATTTTGGAGGGACGAAAGAAATTGGTTTAAAACTTCATTATTTTGGAGTTCGAGATGTAAAATACATATTGATAATGTTTTGCTAACTGAAGTCGATACATTTCGTGGTAATTGTTCGAAAATTTGGGAAAAAGCATTTAAAACACGTAGAAATAACTCTTGACTTGAATTCGGATGCAGTAATTTGTTTAGGCAATTGATAGTAAATTGTATTACTAATGGAGATTTTCCTTGGGCGAATTCATAATTAATGAGATTTAGAATATTTTCAACACCAAGGTTAACTACTTCAATACTTAATGTATTTTCTCTGTCATATTGTGTTGGAATCAAACAACATGCGAATGTTTGTATCTTCGCACAGAGTTCATCCATTGTGAATAGTAACTAAATAAATTATTAATTAAAATGATTTTACATCATATATTAAGTATATAAATTTCAACAACTATATTGAGTAAGATTACTAATCATGAAGCAAAGAATTCGCATAATAACTTGTTAGAAATAATTGTAAATCTTATTGGGCTACAATTCACAATTAATATTGATTTTGATTATAATTATTTATATCAAAGAATGGTGACTAAAGAATTTATTCATTCAAATAGTTTTACCTCATATATGATGTCTACAAAAACTCAGCATCTATTATTATATTATTAAAGAATAGTTTCTATTCATATTCACTTTGATGCTGATATTAAGCATCTTCACATCGATTCATTGTTTGTTATCATGTTACTAATCATTCTATCTTGCATTAATTATCATATATCCAATAGAAATCTCAAAAATCACTGGAAAATAAATTTGACAAGTAAAAAGTCAATTTTGACAATATGTCAAGTTTTGTCATTTTTTATTTTTCATGAATCCTGAAGGAAACAGTCCTCTTCATATCAGTTGCATGAATGGTGATCTTGTTTCTGTTCAAACACTATGTCAACAGCCTGGAGCTAACATAAATATACAAAATATAATTGGAAAAACTCCATTACACTTTGCAATAATGCATCATCACTTTCATATCTTCGAGTATCTTATGAAAACAGCTCATGCAGATCCAACAATAACCGATTTTGAAGGAAATAATTCTTTGCATCTCGCTGTGCGTGCTCATGAATTACGAATGGTCCTCGAAATACTAAAGAACCATAATATTAACGCAAATATACAGAATAAAAATGGAGAAACACCTCTTCTTATTGCAATTTTTGAATCAGATCTCCCTTGCATTAATGAATTTATTAGAAATACCAAGATTAACAAAAATATTACGACATTTAATGGTGATAACGCTCTCCATTACGCAGTTTTATCTGGAAAATTAGAAATTGTAAAATTAATTGAGCAAAATTTCCAAATAGATCCAAATAATGTTAACGCAGATGGTCGTCGTCCATGTCAAATAGCAATTATTAAAGGAAATTTGGAGATTCTAAAGCATTTTCCGCCAAATTCTCTCGATTTCAAAGACAATCAAGGAAATAACGCATTACAACTAGCATGTATGAGTAATTCTATCGAAATGTTTGACTACATCAAGAGCAAAAAGTCCTCATTTTACAATGAAGCAAGTTGTTTAACAATTTCTCTAAAAAGTGGTTCAATCAACATTTGCAGGAAGATTCTAGGCTCATCAAATCCAAATTTCAGTGCAAAGGATTCCAATGGGAATAGCTTGTTACACTACGCAGTTATGTCGAATAACTCTGAAATTGTCGATTTAGTGACTTCAAAGATGAGGAACGGATTCAATGATATGAACAATGATGGGGAGACTCCAACAATGCTGGCATGCAAGCTTAAGAATGCTGATATTGTGAAGATCATCAATCATAGAGCAAACAACGACTTAAAGGTTAAAGATAAAAATGGCAACACTGCATATCACATTGCTGCATTATATGGCGATAATTTATCACTTGACGCCTTAACATATTCGCATAACTATGATTTTAATACTGTCAATAATGATGGAAACAACCTTCTGCATCTCTCAGCAATGAGCAATAACATGGAATGCGTGAAAATACTATTTAACAGACAGTCAAATATAAAAGTGAACGAGAAAAATAAATCAGGCATGACACCACTAATGCTGACTAACAATCCTAATATAATCAGCTTTCTCAAATCTCATGGCGCAAAATAAGACTAATACCCACTCTATCCACATACAACTAAATTATTATTAACTTGCTTATATTATAATTTGTTGATAATAAATCATCATCAAAAATGCGAATTTCAAAAATATTAACACTTCTGGGAATGATATTCATTTCCACATGGTTTTATGAGAGTGTTCTTCATTTGTTTTGATTGGTTATTAAAGAATGGAATTTCAACCAATTTTGATAATTTTTACATGGCATAAAATAATTTACATGACAAATTATTTTGATTTACAATATAATTTTGACATATAAATATTTTACGTGACAAATATTGTTTACATGACAGTTTATCTGAAGTACGTTAAGAATTTGACGCGTGTCAAAAATTCGAAAATGTCTATGTTTGGGCCTGGCTCTTCTATTGAGTATTCTGCATCGAATGATGATCATTATGTTGCCCAGGTCGCCAAACACATTGGTGCAGATACTGTGTTAAGCAAAAGAACAATTATCGACATTATTACGAATCAATATTGCTTTCCTGATGATCAGAGAACTTTAATGTGGCGATATTTGCTGCATATTCCGATGAATGAACAACAATATTCATTACTTGCTTCTCAACAAATTCATCCTGCAGTAAAACAATTAACACTAACACTTCCAATTAAATATACGACAATTTCAAACAGATTATCGCGTCTTTTATCAACACTTATGTACTGGCATCCGCCTCTCGCAGAATGCGATTGGCTTCCTGCTCTTGTTTTTCCGTTTCTACGAATTTTTGAACGTGACTCGCTTATTACATTCGAAGTTGTCGCAACAGTTATTATGAATTGGTGCAAAGAGTGGCTTAATTTCATTCCAAACCCTCCAATTACTGTTTTATCTAGAATCGATAGAATTGTTACAGAACATGGCGGAAAATCACCAATAGCCGTCACATGGCCAGCACTACGTAGCTTTTTTGGTGAAGTCGCAACAAGTGAAGCAGCCTGCACACTGTTTGATAATATAATTGCTTCTCATCCCTCATTTATCGAATATCTCGTAGCATCATTCGCTCTTATTAAAGGAAACAAGGTGATTGACCATCACAATTGCAAAACAGTCATAAATCGCGCAAGATTATTTTTCGAACAAGATCAAAACAGGGATCCTCACATTGATCCATTCACTCCACTGCCTAGAGGCTCCTACCCTATCATCCCCATCGTGAAAAAGACACCATTATGGAAAGAACAAGAATTAGCCAGAATTAAACTCGAATCTGAGGCTGAGCAGCAGAAAGTGGAGTACAAAGTCGACATAGAAAAGGAAAGCGCGCTGATAGAAAGGAAGAGAAGGAACTGGATGGCAGAGAGAGCCGTTTTGAGAGAAATAGAAGAAGAACAAATGGCGGAATTCAGGCGAAGAGAGAAAGAAATTCTTGTCCGAGAGAACCAGAAGGAGGAGCTGACACTGGAGCTCAAGCGTGAGAGACTGAGGAAGAGGAGAATAGAAGAGGAGCAGGCCATGGAGGAGTGGAGGAATGACTGCGCGAGAGTTCAAAACGAGATGAGGTCGATTGTTGACTCCAGAAGACAAACATGGTCGAAATGGATTGATATAAAGGAAGACGCAGCTAAGCAAGCACATGAACAGGTAGAGGAGGAGCTAGAAATGATCAGGCAGAGAGATGAAATGAGGAGAATAGAGATAGAGAAGCACGACAAAGCAATGGAACTCGGCGCGAAAGAAGAACAAGAAATTCTCGCAAAGGCGACGCAAAGAAGCCAGCAACTCGAAGACGAGAGATTTAAGCTCAGAGAGACTCTTGAAATGGCAAGAAGAAGGAGTGCTGAAAAGTTTTCGAAGAAAATCAACAGATTTAATTAACTTTTTTATATTATTTTTTTTTTGTATGTTTATTTTTGATTAAATTTTTTGTTTTGATAATTAATGACTCAAACTATACTACTAAAATTTATAGTTTTCCTATGCATAAATACCAAATCAGCCCGAAAACTATCATCAGGTTTAGGATTATATTTACATCAATTCGCGTTTGAATTGCAAATTAACATATGTCTGAGAATAAAAATTTGAGAATTTAAATTAATGGTATTAGAGAGCAGCTTCTTATATTACGAATTTTGGGCGCTGTTTTAATATATCATCTTAATGATATTATTGGTAATACTCCAAATAAGATCTTCTTTAAATTTTCATCATCTATGCATGCTTCTGAGATTTGATTTTTCATAGATGATTTTGGCCAATTATTCAATGAATAGCTGCAACAATTGCTACTTGATTGATTTGCAATAAACTCTGGATCATAATGAAAACGTATACTATTATTTTCAAAATAGCAATTTATAAAAATTGGTTTGAAAGAATCTATATAGAAATATGAATTGTTCATAAAATTACATGATCGAATATAAATATGACTTGCAATAATAAATGTGCCAATACAATTTATAATGTTGCAGCAGCTAATATCATTAATTTTATCATTAAATTCATCGGTACCATGAATATAATCTAGAATAAAAAAGCGCACGCGGCCTACGGAATTGCAAAAATTGCAATGATGTATATTCGCTTTTGGAGTTATGTCTCCAAATTCATTACCTAAATATGATGATACATTTGAGTTAGAAAAGTAATTTATATGTGATTTAGATCGAAGTACACTATTGTGTATTATTGGCTCTGATGATATGCTAAATTCATGCAAGACAAATATCCCAGCTGTTCTGGAATAGTAATGAAATGAGTGCTCAAGATTTGAATTAATGTTGCAAACACGCTTTTGTATACTATTGCCTTCAATCAATACAATGCATCCAGGCACCACATTATAATGAATGATATTGATTGACTGAAAAATGACAGACTCAACGAATAAGTTTGCTCTGCAGTCGAAGTGCAATACATTAACATTAATATTATAGAATAACACTGAGTGCACATGATATTCATAGTATTGGCCTAAACTATTATTTATAGAATCTGTGACATTGACTGGCCAGTTTTCAGTATATTCTGTTGCTCGTGAAAAGAATTGGGACCAATAAAAATCGTTTATTCAATCTATAAAATCATAACAAAATTTTGCAACAATCCACAATGTCACTTTTAAAAATTACAGTCCTAAATACAATTTAATGATATCTACATATCATTCCTGACTCATATTTTAATTCAACACATCAATATTTATTTTTCAAATCAAATTTAAAAAAAAAAGAAAAAAACAGCTGTGTAACCGTATATTTATAATTATTATCTTATTTAGTAGGATATTTTAATATTAGATTTATTCTAATTCTGTTGTATAGACCTGTAAATGATTTTTGACAAATTAAAATTTTGTTATGTATATATTTTACTTGGCAAAATTTAATTTTTAAGTTTTTGAAATTTAACTTTGTTTTTGTGATGTTTGTGTGAATATTAAGAGATTTTTATTGTTAAAATCATTTTTTATTTCTAAAAACTGATAATGAATTCGTCAAGAGTGATAAGAATAACTCCTGGCAACACTGCTCGGTCGTCTGTGTCCAGCAGGCTGCCATCAGCATTGTCATCGCCTCGAACTATCAGAATTACAACACAACGTCCTGAAAAAAGAATTATTCGAACTAGATCTTCAATGAATAATCAAAATCAGAACTTAACTGAACAGTTTACCAAATTAAATCAAGAAATTGCGCAAATTCAATGTGAAGTTAAGCCTCTAAGATCACAATTTATTGCATTACAAAATTCTTTAATGGAAAAACAGCAAAAATCTAAATTTGAGGAAGAAGTAAGCCCAGAAGATGACGATGAAGCTGTTAACAAAGAAGAATTTCAAACAACAAAATTCAAATTTCAAAATGAGTCAATTAAACTTAAAAAACAACTTGATATGATCAAATCAGCGCTTTCTGTTACGCAAATTAACAGATTGGAGGAAGAAGAAGAGGATGGAAAAAGATTAATCCAAACTCTTAGGATGAACATCATCCAAATGGAAGATGAGATCGACAAACAGCAAAATCAGATCAATTCATATAGACTTTCACAGATATACGATACTATTCAAAAGCAAAAAGACGAAATACAAAGATTAACTCAAGAACTTCAAGATGAAATCGACAAGCATAGCCAGCTCAAGGCACAACGCGATGGATTCGAGGAGCAGTCGACGATGTCGAGCGAATTCGCAGAAGACGTCAACCAGATCAGTAGACTAAAGAGAAAACTCGAAGCAGCAAGAAGAAAACACTTCGAGAAATGCGAAGTGTTGCTTCAGCTTAGGAACAAGCAACTGCAAGAGATCGCAGAAGTCAAGGCTGCCATCAACAAGGATTCTCTCGCAACAGGTGAATAAGAAAAATTATTAATTTGCTCTTGAATTGCAATTTGCTAATATTACTTAGATGATTCACTTTATATCAGCAGCCCTTAACAAATGCTCGCTGCTTTTTGAAACTATAATCATTATTTAGAAATAGAGGATTTCAAAAACTATCAAATATTGATTTTAGCTTCATATTTTTATGTTTGAATTTGTTTATGTAAATACCATTAGGTAATCATTCAAGTTTATTGAAATATCAAACTCTCAAATATTTAATGTCGATAGTGAAGTCAAATTAAGTCAGAAACTCGTTTATTTTAGAAGTATATATACAAGAATGCAAAAATCTTAGTAAAATAATACAATTACATCAATATAATGAGTTTTGATGATAGTGATCAGTATTAATCTTCATCCTTCTCCTTTACTGGGCAGCAGTGTTTATTAAAGCACTTGAGTCCAAGGAAGAAAATGCCGATACAAAGGAGAATCCATCCAATTGCCATAAAAAGGATTACAATATCGTTAAATTGTTTTGGTATCGATTCCTCATCTTCAAGTATCTTCCTCACCAAAGCCTCTCTCCCAGAAAGCGGATCTTGTTCTCCCATGTTAAAGTGTCATTTTTTCAATTTTTTACATAAATTTTCTGTCATGTAAATTATTTATTTGTCATAATTCATATTTTTTCACAAAAGATTCATTAAATTAATTATAACTTCGTAAGGAAAGCTATATAAGAACTTATTTTTGATTATCATATAGAATGTCGCATTTAATATATAATCACGCTATGGTATGTCATCATTAGCTTGAATATACTATATATATGAGACATACTTCACTACTACATTGCTAAAAGCCAAAAAATAAAGTGTCAGATTGGCAGATTTTAAAAAGTGACGGTTAAAAAGGTTAATTGGAAAGTGTGATAATGTCAAAATTTATTAATATTCATGATGACTGCATATGTCATTTTGCCACACTTTGTAGCGCAATTATATCAAGTGGAACCAACAATTCTCACAAAAGACATCAAAGAGATAATTAATTTCAGATTTTGGTGCGATATCTTGGCTTGATACTTCAACCATTGATGACTGCAAACATCATTGTGTCACACTTTGTAGCGCTACTGCATTGAGTGCCATGCTGGTATCAATTTTGAATGAACAAGAATATATAAGAATTAATAACATATATGTATATATTTAAATAACAAACATGGTAAATAAAAAAAATCTAGAAATTGCTGAAGAAATCGCGTAATGATGGTGATTCTTCAATTAAAATACAAAGATTTGGAATATCATTGTAGAAGTGCCTGAGTCTTCTAGATGGAACAGTCTCATCTACTAAATTAGAAAAAGTTGATTGAATATTTTGAGCAAAATCAGGAAAATCATTGGATAAGGTTTGAATCAGTGAATCAAAGAATTCTCTATTGTTGTCTATCACTAAACAAACAAAGTTTGCAAGAGATTCAGAAATCTGTCCATTTGATGCTGCGTTTATAGCCAAAACCAGGTGTTGTTGCACATTTTCATAGCTAATTGGTGCAATATTGTATAATGTATAACAAGAAGCATCAATATCCGATAAATCATTGGATAAAAATAAAACGCACAAAAATTTAAGGATTTCTTGATATATTTCAGCATTGCTTAATTCTATAGCATATATTGGAACAATTAAACTAAATAGTTTTGCAATTTCATGAATTAAATCAGGAAAAGCAAATAAAGATAATTTAGATGTTGCTGATAAAGTGGAAATGAGCTGTTTCATGAACTCTATTATTGTATTATCATTGTATAATTTCATAATTCCGAAGTTAACACACGGAATTGATAAAATTGTTGAAACAATTGAAATAACTTTTGATATTTGCATCCATAGCTCATCACTTTCTTGGTTATGAGCAATAGCTTCCTTGTTATTTGATATCATTAACATCGGATTCGCGAAAATTGAATCATCAATTGCAATTGGTTGAAGATGAGTCGAAATCTGGTTCAGTATGTTGGATAAATACGTAAATGTTGTCTTAATGAACATAAACTGTGGCTTTTTGTGATCAAAAAAAGGATTTGATTTTGGAAAATTCTTTGTTATTGTATATAAGAAATCTAGCAGCATGAAATAGAATTCTCCATTGGAGACTTCATTATATAATGTAGAAAGATTTGTTAAATTAAATAGATAAAGCTCTTTCCATTGAATTACGCTCAAAGAACCGCAAAAGAAGCCAATCATCATCTTCAATATGCAATTGAGACGCTCAGGATCAATATATCCCTGCACTTCACTCTTCAATCCTTCGAAAAATGTTTTCTTTAAATTATCATCCGAAAACATAACCTGCATGAAGGCCATGAACACTATTTTCTTCGGCGGCAGGTTCTTGACGTTGGCAGCGAACTCGCCTGGAAATGACGTCAAACAGAGCATTTCCATCGCTTTTTGAGATTTTGTAAAATTAAATATTCCCTGTTTTACTTGATTTAAGCATATTCCTAGCGAAATATCGTTGATATACCTGTTGAATATGGACGCCATCATCGTCTCTTGGCTTATTTGTCCGTTTGATAAAATTAAAAATAAATTTTCTTGGTCGTAGTAGTAAGAAACATAGGAATTCAGGACTTGTATCAATACATCTTCTGATTTCGAGCTTATTTTGATTGTTTCCTGCAAATTTTCATAAGTATTCGACATAAACGCAAAAATTAGCTCTAGAGCTGCATTAACATGAGCAACGGCATTTAATCGTTTTCCAAGCAATAATATTGACTCAATAACTTGTAAAAATAAGCATAATTGAAAATCTCTTATTTCTGTTAATTCTGTTGTGAAAACTTGCTTAACATTATTGCCAAGCGTTTCTATTATATTAGGGAGCTCATTTTGAACGATTAAAATCACATTTGACAAAGATTTTTGAATCTCATTTTGATAATCGTCGCAATTCATCGAAATTGGAGGTGTTAAACCTATTATTTCTAATAATATTGGCATAATAAATGCTGTTGAATCGAAAAATCTGGCCATATTCGATAAGAAAACCGAAGAATTTGATAATAAATTCCAAAATAATTCAGAATTTTGGTTCATTAACATCATTATCGCTTTCATCAGCTCTTGTAAGAACTCTGGTATCATTTCCTGGCATCCAAACATGTTTAATGATGATAATAATTTTCCAAATTCAAAAACTACATCTAGGCTTGAAAATGTTGCTGGATCCGATATAATATTCTTAGTAAATTCAACCAATTGATTCATAATGCTGTCTTCTCGTAGTTTTTCGAAAGATTGAGCAAAAAGTCTTAAAACTTGAATGCAAGACTTCCTATTCATCTGCATAATTGCGCCAAGCAGCAAAGGATTTTGCAGATTTGCCGTTAAACCTTCAGATAAATAAGAAATTTGTTTTCCTAATAATATTTTTTTGCCGAATTCTAAAACATTTGTTAAAAGATTCAAAAATCCCTCTCTTTTGTTTAGTATCAGGCTTATAGAAATCCTAAGTAATTGGTCTAAATATGAAGCAGCGAAGTTTTTGATTAAACATAAATGAATTTCTTGAGAGATTTGATCATATGGTTCACATAGTTCTTTCAATATATCTGAGTATAACTGAATATCAAAGTCAGTTAACGTTTCTAAGTCTTCGTTAAAGCCAATCATCCAATTATCATGATGTATGTACATTAATTTGATATTTTTTGCAATAACTATGCTAAGTCTGTTAATACATGCGATATCAGTGACTTGTTCTATAGGTAACTGCATAAAAAACAGCAAAATATCTTCTGTTGGAAGTCTAAAGAAGCATTTTTGTAAAAATGAGTCTAAAAGATCAACAATGAATAGAAATGATTGAGTGCTAACAATGTTATTCTCTAAAATATCCATTATTGCGGAAATATTTAATCCTGGATTTGCTAAAATTTGCTTTTTTCGTCGTGCGATATTGAGAATCGATTCCTTTGTCGGTGACATCAAACTTTGAACAATGGAATCCAATTCTTCTAATGAAATTGGTTCCATTGAAATAATATCTGACAAATTGTCAAATAAAATTATTATATGACAAATGTCAAAATATTTTCTGCTATATGTCAAAAACTGCTGCGTCCCTATTTTTTCATTTATAACTTTTTATTCCAGGCAATTATGTTTGTTTTTATACGAGAAGATACATATATACTAGTAATATAGTATTTTAATATTCTATGCAGTCCTTGTTATTGATGAACTTAAGTGGAAAACTTGCATATTTTAACATCATAGTTTTTACTAATTGCAAATTAGAATTATTCAATGACTCAATATAGAATTATATTGAAATCTTTATATTGTGTTAACTATTGTAATATGGCATGATTTCATGGTAAAATAAATTGATTATAAGGATGTTGGTAATTAATTTTGCTATAATGTATTTATAAAAAAAATTATGAGATTAAAAATCAAATAACATAAGTTTATTTCGTATTCATGTCGTAAAATGTGTGGAATATTGCGATATTGTTGTCCTGTATACTCTTGTATATGTCAAGCAGTTTGCTCGACCTTTCATTGAAATTAGACACAAATGTATCAGGTATACTTGTGTAGAATGCGAAAATAATAAGATTAATCATTATTGCCGTGTTTTCCTTATTTAATAACAACTTCATCTGCTCATTGAGTGGAATGAACACCTTGGTGTCCTTGCTGGCCCTTAATACGTCTGTGATATAATAATCTCCTGATTTTCTGACTTGTAAAATAAGTTGGCGATGTTCGGAAATTTTTGAAAGATTAGGCAAATAATGTCCATCATTGAAAATAATCAATAAGTGAGGGATCTCGAATTTGGTGGCATCAGTGATATAATGGATGTCGCACAATGGCTTAAGGCTGACATGTTGCAAATTATTAATGAAATCTGTGAAATCTCGTGATGTTTCGTCAGTGATTTCATTAGAATCGGCTTTCATCCTTCTAACAACGACTTTGACTGTCGGAATTGCTTCTATTGTGTCGAGCAGAGCAATGTCATCATTGCTCTTGCCGACGTATTTGATCGTCTGCGATTGATTGAACAGGTGAGATGACCTTAAGAGCTTCATTGCCGCGCTGACGTTTTGTGAGTCGAATTCTTTGAACACCGGGAAGTCGCAACTGCTCTTATAGTTCTTGTATGCTTGTGGCTGGTTTCCATCTTGGAATGTAGGAATGTGCAGCTCAATTTCATCGTCTTTCTCAGGCATCGGCAGTGCATCTTCTTCCTCTTCGTTGTTCTCTATCATTGTCACAATAGTTTTGATTGAGCCCACGATGTTCCTGAGAACAAGTGTGTTTTTGTCATTTACAGATATAATCGAACTTGGTGTCGCGAAATCGATTGATTTGTCAGATAAAATGTCAGAAGAATTTACAAATCCGCCGAACAAAACTGACTGTTTGAACACGTCAGCTAAAAGCCTGACACCTGGCCAGTTGCAGTAAGGCTGCTGCTCCAGGAGTCTGCGGAATTTCGTGTATTCGTCTGGATTTTGCTCGAAGTAGTTTGTTGTGACTGACAGCGCGATGACGTGTAACACAAACATTCTCATTTTCGAAAACGAATCATTTTCGCCTGCCATAGTTGATGCTGTTATCTTGTAGACGAGCTTTGGATCCTTTGCGAATTCCGGTCCGTGTGTCAGTGGAGAAACTGAGCCATAGCCAACAGCAGGCAAGATTTTCAGCTCGAGTTTTGACAAAAATAACCAAAATTCTTCAGGACAGTTTCCTTGCATGAGGAGATGGAGAATCAAAGCCCATATTGTGTTGTCATTCGATACTATCTTCGATGAATAGCGGTCAGCAATCTCGAGAATGAAGGAATGAATCTTTTTCTGATATGTTGCTCCTGTCAAATCGAGGAGAGCTGATATTATTGTTATGACTGACATAATTGTCAGGTCTGGGATATTGGGCAATGAGAAAATGTAGGAGATAGCGTTGATAACTTCAGTCGCGAATTTTTCTGATTTAATGAAATCTGGATATTTGAATATAAATGGACATATGAAATTGAATAATTCGCAAACAGCAAGTTGTGATTCTTGTGCTGCTTGTTGAAATTGGCTAATAATTGCATCTTGTAGAACAAGTGTTAATTCTGGAACCTTTTCATCAATTCCGTAGTACACGAAGTCAAACAAATATTTTGGATTATGCATGAATATCATATCTTTGCTGAACCATTGATAATAACTTTCTTTGAAATTATCAATTGAGTATTGACTAATTGCGCTGTTTCCATTCTTGGATTTGATGTACTGTTCTGTAATAATGTTTGCGAACTCAACAAAAATCTTGTGTTTGAAGATTTGAGATTCGCAATCATTAATTTTTCCGATAAAATATTTATATAATTGATCATATTGTCCCTTACATGAAATATATGCTTGCAGAACGTATGAAATGAAATTTCGAAAACTAGCAAAAATTTGATCACCGAAGAACTGATCGATTTGGGAATCAAATTGTTCGTACTTAACTTCGCTTTGGAGATTCATTAGTGAATTTAGTGCCTCATCTACTCTTTTTGTGAAGAATTCCGTATTTTTTAAAGTATTACACGCGATGAAAAGTAAATGTATTGCAATTAATTTTGTCTTAACAGAGAAATTACTCTTGATAATAACATTTTTGGAAATTGATTCAGCTAATTTATTAATTTGAATTGGATATTTCGTTTGTGTGAATAATAATGATAGATGTAGTAAGAATATCATTACATAACCATTTCTTTCTTTGATTTCTGGTTTAAAAGGAATTCCTTCTAATAATTTTTCATAAATATCGCACGCAATCTGCGCGCAATCGCGAGATTCGATGAGGAAATTGCATGGTAATATGTGCAATGCCCAAGTCAACAATTCTGGAGTAAGCTTTTCGTAGCTATCTCGCAAAATTATAGCAACGTTTTGGGCAAACAGCGCAATTTGCTCCGGAGAATAGTGAATTAGCGAATTTGAGAGTATGGATGATATTGGGATAAGGTCAGTTGGGAAATAATTCTCGAGAAACATTTTCTCATTCGAAATCTTTTTCATTCTCGAGAAAAAAAAAATGAAATGAAATGGAGTTTTTGGACAGTTGAATGCCTCAAGCGAGATATATCCAGATTTTAGATTGCTGTCAGATTTTAGATAATAAGGTTATTTCATCATGGCACCTTTTCGATGGTTGCCAATTGTTCGATTTTACAGTTTTGTCATGTAAAGCATGAATTTTGACATATTCATTTGTCATCTAAAATATAATATTCGACAAAATTATATATTATTTGTCATGTAAAGTTTGATTTTTAGCGAAATTATTGCTTTTTGTCATGTATATTATTCAAAATATTTGTAACTGTCAAAATAAATTTCGCTAATATATGATCTGTTTAATATTGATATCCAATCTAGTATTCTGTATTAAAAGCTATTTTTGTACTTTTCATTGATATTAAGTCATTTTTAGAAGAATATATTGTTAAGATTATGTTCAAAATTTAATTTCTTGATAAAGCAGATATATTTTGTAGTATTGAAGTCGATAAAAATCATAGTTTATATAACAAAAACAAAACAACTTATAAAAATTGGATTTCGAAATTTCCATCTTTGAAAACTAAAAGTGCAAACTTATTTGCTTTGGCATACGAAGGAATTCCCATGCTTGTTGTTCCTTCCCACTCTGATATTTCTTGGTTTCCCGCATAAATATAAAAATGTGGAGATCTTTTTGCCTTCATTTCTGATATATTATTTAACATCAAGCAATCTGCTACAGATGGATATCCATTGCACTGCTTAGCCATGATTCCTTTCTCTACTTCATTTCCATCGCAATTATTTTCAAGATACTGCATTGATTGGAAAGCGATTGCATACATTTCTAATGGTCCATATCGAATCTGGCATGGATTTCCCGTGCAACTGTATGTTAATCCGCCATCCATTATTCTTGGAGAAGGAATAACCTGAAGACCAGTTGCATCTTCTGGACTTGGAATAAAAACCGAGTTACTAAGATTATGTGATAGTATTTGTACGATTTCTTCTGTTAAATTGTCGACAAAATATGCAGGTCCGTCTTTAGATGAATTTGATACTAGGAAGCAGTCTTCTGTTACGAAAGGACCGAGAAATATCGTGAAATCTGGATTAAGTCGAGAAATTCTTTCATTTAACTTTATTACGGAATCAATACTATTTGTAACATAAGGGCCACAGCATATTACAATCGATGAATTAAATGTATCTGGTAGCTTTTCTGGTATCTTTTTCCTGCAATTTGTGTAAATATTCGAAACATAAAGAATTCCTTTGTCATAAACACCACTTACAGCAATAATTTGGCCTCTACATAGTCCAAGTTGCTTTTCTTTGAATCTTAATTGAACAAATTTTCGATTAAAATGCATTGGAAGTGATAAAATCGATTTTTCAAGCGTAAACTTACCATCAACGTCACCTATTTTAGAACTGTATATCATTCCATATAGTAATGCATTCTCAATTTTTGGTTCGTTCAGATTATAAGTATATTCTTCTTGAAATTTGTTGATTTGTTTGATATTTTCGCCCATTTCTATAACATAGTTTTGCAGTGTTTCTTGAACGTCAATTGTTTCTGATGGAAAGAATTCTTCACAAGTTGGATCTGAAATAACGACGCGAACACCAGCTTTCATTCAAAATTATGACTTATAAATTAGACCAACAAAGACTTCTCACATCACTCTAACTGTTTGTATTATAATTATATGAAGTAATCACAAATATTTTATTGATATTTTTATTGATTATATTATAACGATGAAATTATGTCAAAGAGAAAGTCAATAGGATAGATATGTTATATTTTCAAAACTACCTATTGTTTTCATAAATAAAATTAATTGAATTTATAAAATCTATAACTTTATTTAAACAATATGGAATTGGTTTGTTCTGCTTCCTATTGAGTTTAAATTCATAGGATTAAACTGAAAATATAACCAAAAATATTATTTCTTTCATAGAAACAATATTTGGCAGCAGCAATCACTTAATCATCGTATCATACATAACATGCATAGGATTAATGTAGAAAATAGCTTCTTTCAATATGTTTTTGATTATTTGAAAATTGATGAACAACAAATCAATCTGACAGCTTACTTGGTTTTATCTTGTCTTTAATGGATTCGCCTTTCTTTTTAATTGATGAACATGCCTTTTTAAATCCGGTTTTTGATTTGAATTCTGCTGGAACTTCATCAAAAAACGGATGCTCGAGAGCTTCCATAGCAGATAGTCTCCTCTGAGGTTCAGCAACAAGGAGTTTCCTCATTAAATCTATAAAATTTTCACTATTAAATTTCGGCTTCATGTGTTCAATATAAACGGGCCACATGTTGAAATTTACCTGTGGCATAGCATTAAGAAGCGAATTAGGCATGAAAATTCCGTATTTTTCAGTAAATTGAAGAATCTGAGATGGAGTCAGCATTTCTGATATAGCTACAGCCATTTGTCCAAGGGATTCGAATACTTTGTCCTTCTTGTAGTCTATTGATGTAATGAACATAATAATTCCAACAGCCCACATATCTACAGCGTAATCATAAAACTTGTAATCGAAAATCAGTTCAGGCGCCATCCACCTAAGAGTTCCAATACCTGTGGTGTATTGCTTGAATGGGTAGTATATTTCAGCAAGACCCAAGTCTCCTATTCTCAGCTGCTTAGTCTTCTTATCGAACAAAACATTTTCTGGTTTTATGTCTCTGTGAATAATTCCGTGTGAATGTAGGTTGAAAAGGCCATTAATGAGCTGGTATAAGTATATCCTGAAGTCTTCTAGCGATAAACTCTCTAATACTGGCAAAAATGCGGATTTACAATATTCCATAACGATGGAAATGCTTTTGTACTTAGGATCTTGTACGACATCGATTATTTGTATAACATTCGATAGTTTTTTGCATGCTTTTAATATGAATACCTCACGTTTTACTGTAACTTCTTTTACATCTTTGAAAACTTTAATGGCAACCTTCTTTTTTCCGTTGGTAGCAAGAAACACTGTCGAATATTTACCAAATCCGATGATTTTGTGGACTTTGTATTGCGATAAATTTCCGAAAGTTAAATCGAATTCTTTATATGATAGAAAAGATGGGTACAAATACTGGCTTATGCACGAATGAACCCTAGATGACGCAATAATCCTATAATTGACGCTTTTATTCGCGACGGGGAGATCATCCCCATCTGTTTCAAGCATAAAATGGCTGAATTTTTGTGCAAAATTTATTCTTTTTTAGGAACAGCAGCGAAATAAAGTATTCTAATCGAAAATCTCCAAAATTATCTTTCTTTGATTTGAACTTACTGACTATTTATATAATAGACATTCTTTAGTTCGATAACTTTACTTAATGGGGTAAGAGTTATTCATTTTTTGAAAGTATATCAAGAATTATTTTTCAAACATCAGATAATAAAGAAATAACTATGAGTATATGATGAAAATTAGCAGTTAAGTGCGAGAAATTTAAGTTGTAATATGAAATTAACAAACAAAATAAAAATCTTAAATAAAAATTAAGCCTCATTTGCTTGTAATTGAGTTAACTCTTCCTTCAGCTTTGGAACAAGCTCATCTTCAAATTGTGCGAAGTTATCCACAAATTTGAGAATGTGATCTGCCTCTTCAAGGTTTTTCTCAACCAGTTTCTTTCTATTCGCAACAATTTCATGCAGTTGATCGCTCATTTTTTCGCGGAACTCTTTTCTGTAATCTTCGAGTCTTTGTTCATACTCATTAGCGGCATCGCTTGCTGCTTTTTCTGCCTTCTTTAGTGAATGTGTAAACTTTTCGACATCCTTTTCTATGACTCGACTCATGGTTTTCATCATCATTTGTTCTTTGCGTTGTAAAGCATGTCTTTTTTCTGTGGCATCCTTAAGCGTTTCATTTTTGAGGTATTGAAGAGCAGATAATGTATTATACATGTTGTAGAACTCTGAAAATTGAAATGAATATTTTTCAGTTTCTTTTTGAGATAATTTGATGCTCTCAACATTCTTAGCTTTTACTTCGGAAACTTTTTTCAGTGTTTCTCCTATAACTTTTGGTTCAGATCCACAATATTTTGTAAAATCTCTGCCAAAAGCTTTTTCGGTGCCAACGATGATATAATGCTCTAGTTCACCCATTCGGCGCAGGGCATCAACCGCATCGTGATATTCTGGATATGTTTTGAGTTGATTAAAGAATGACAATTGGAAAATCTGTCACTTTTCAAAATAATTGCCATTTATTTTATTTACATGGCATTTATATTGAATAATTATGATAATTATAATTGTTATTTAAACGCTTATCTGTCTGTTCTAATGTATTATCCATTCATACAGAAGTATTTCTTGCGACTGGAAAGTGAAAATAATATATTACAAATGTTAAAAGAAATGGCAATACATAAAACGGGAAGTCTTAATGGAAATGAAATGCCACTTCCTTTTTATCCTACAGATGTTTTACATATTGGTATGTTACCTGAACAAATTGGCAGACAACACAATGCCGCTGAAGCTTTAACAAATCTTATTAAATGGGTGCAGGAAAATTTAAATGAGCAATTTGATATTGTTACATATATGTTTCACTTTACTGTTTACACAGTCTTGGATATTCCAGAACTTGAGATCCATAATAGATCATTTAATAATTTCATGATGCTTCCATTTGAGTGTCAAGAATCAAACAATATTGAAGATTCGAAAAATTAATAATGGATGACACTTATCCATGTTCATTGTTCTCTACCCAAGACCTTAATGCTCTTCTAGAAAATCAATGCTACATTGAAGCAGCTCGGATCGCTCCAATGGTTCTATGGTAGGAAGCCATCCGTAATGAACATTTAGATAAGGAGACTCGTTATATAGCTTTTTATATAAGCATTTATGAATTGATGTGTCAGAGATCCTTTTTCGAACACTACATAAGTTAGTAATAAGAAATTCGCAGAGAACTGGCTTCGCCATTTTACTTCGAATTTCTAAAAGTGTCATTAGTAAAGTTCAC
>MRSU01001912.1:0-26862 GCA_008369845.1 Trichomonas gallinae
TTTTTTTTTTTTTTTTTTTTTTTTTTTTTGATCCCATAAATTGAGAGTTTATTTCAAACTTGGTTAATAGCATATGTATCATAATAAAATCCTATTCCTGCAATAAAAATTATATTAAATATATATTTCAAAAATATAATTAAAAATAGCACTATGATATGCTATAAATTCCAAATATAGCGATTATCCAGTTGATTTGGTTCTGTCATGGCCAAAATCAAAAATTACGGTTAAAAAATGAAAATTTTTTGGGAAAATATATGATAAGACGTGCGAAAATCAATATTTGTCAAAAATTTTCATCTGACCAAAAATGGAATTCGAATTTACCTCAGACATCAGATCGATTTTTGAGAAAGATTTAGTGCTGACAGTGATGAAACGTGGTGCACAGCCACTTATAAACATGATACAAAATGACAACAACTTATATAACACGATTAAATTAGCATTTTCGGATCCAGAACAACTTGGAAAATACAAACCGCTTCTAAAAGGATGCCTGCACTACATACTTGAAGGTCCGGATCAAATTCGTTCATATATTGCCTCTTCATATGAATTCAAAACATTTATTAACGAATTTATCAGCGAAATCCAAAACAAAACAATGAAACAGCTTGTAGCATTAAATCATATTCTTGGATCTTTTCTTAAACTACAAGATGTCGAATTATTAACAAAAATCAATAATCCTTTCCCATTTTTACTTCAAACGATATCCAACTCATGCATTGGTGAATTAGTTGCACATATTTTACTTAGCTGTGAAACTATTCCATCAAAATTCATAGATACTTTTATCGAATTTTTCCCCAAGAATGACTATGCAATTTACTGGTTCAGATCAGCTTTACATGAGAAAAAGACAATTATTTCTATCGATGACGCTCCAAAAATCGCAGATACGTTATTATCAATTGCAGCAAAAAAGGAATATTCTATATTTAAGATACAATGCTACGAAATATGCTATATACTGAAACAACACTCGATGTCAAATCAACTATTTGACGTGTTTGAAAAATTTAAAGAAAATTATGATCAGACAAACTGCTATGCTATTAAAATATTCAAGGCAATGTCAATAGACCTTCTTCTTAAGGCATTCCAACTTCCAGAAAACAGTTTCTACAATAATGCAATTCTCGGAAATTTCAGACAGCTTCCAAAAGCAGAGCAAGTTAAGATGGCAGAAGAGTACGACCTTCCTGATAAAATTATTTCCCTTTACCAGCAATACGACCGTTCATCTGTTGTTTTTGATATCGGTTTATGTCTTAAAGCATTAGGGAGTGCTTCACCAAACCTTTCAAGCCCAGCTTGGACATACTTATCTCGAAGTGTTCTTGCAATCAAGCATTTGACATCGATGAATGCCTATGGTGGCCCTCTTCCTTCTCCAGTTTCAATTGTTGGTGCATCACCAATGGCTCAGCTGCCATCAGCTCAGGTTTCGCCAACAGAAACATATAATGTTATTCATCCGGTTAACCTACAGCCTGGCTCTCCTATCTTTGTAGCCTCGGCTCCTCCATCGATTTTGTTCCAGTGATGTTACATAAATTGTTATATGTAATTTTTTTATTCCGATTAATTTTTATTCTAAAACTTTTCTATTATCTAACTCCCTTCATTTTTTTTTTTTTTTAATAAATAGAGTATCCATACATGCGTGAACACCTCAAATTAGGGGTGTGTCAGATTCGATCTGAACCTGTATATGAATAGACGGCGGATAGACACTGAACATCATACTTTATATATTTCTTGATTCAAATATATATTATCTATGTTAATATGTTCTATAAATAAATTCAAACAGTTTTCTTTAATTCAAAATTCAAACTGCTGCTCTAAAATCAAAATAATCGTTTGTGTTTGGAACAAATTTGAGAGATGATGACATTTTTATATTTTTGACATGTAAATATGTTTACAAAACAAACGATGAAATATTAATATGATTTTCTGCAGTGAAATATCAGCCAAAATATTGATATTGCAAACTTTGGAGTAATTTTGTATGAGCTAATGACATCATGCTATAGTTTAATAGCGTGAAATTGAACTGCACTCATATAACATTTGTGTGAAATGGAATATAAGATTAAATTGTCATTTTTCGTGTGAAGTGAAAAAATCATAAAAAGTGGACAATAAAATTGTCAGATTTTTATGATTGTGTCAAATTGAGAAATTATTATTTTTTATTTTTACAGATGAAAACAAATAACAACGAAATCCTTGCAATCATAGAAGATGAAATCAAAAAGGAAGAGACACAAAATAAGGCATTAAAGTCTGCGCTTGGTGATCTCGCTGGAACTGAGAGCGCAACGTTGGTTATTCCAGATAAAGCAAACTTCAGAATGGGAAATTCCCGCTTTAACAGAACAATCCCAACAGACTCTACATTCGATAAATTATACAAAACATTAACACAATCGCAGGCAGATTTCCCAAATAAATTCGGATTTTCTCTAGGAGATCATAAAGTTTGGATTAGATCGGACAGTGATGTAAAGAATATGTTCAGAAACCATTTTGGTCGAGGAGAAGAGTTTATCAAATTTATCGACACAAATGACCAAGAATTTTGCGAAATCAACGAACTTAAAATTAACGAAATTAAAGATCCATCTGACGACTCTGTTGTTATCTACTTGGGACTTCTTAAATGTGATTGGTTTATTTATTTGACGCTGTCGAAGAAATTACCTTACAGCGGACTCAAGACATACTTATCTAAGATAGCACCGAAACTCAAAGATTTCAAATTCATTGATTGCGATGACATGCCGATTTCTACAAACGACGAAGATTCCTGGGAATATATCAAACTCGATGCCGCCACAGGATATGAACATGGAAAATACTGTGCTATTATTATCGAATAACTTGGTAAATAATTTTTTAGATTTTGTTTTTGCTTATTAAAGCACAAATTTTACCCGAAAATAATTTGTTCATTCACTCAAATTAAAAACAATAAATGATCTAAATTTATCAAAAATTTCAAAAATTCAAAAATCACACAATAATTAATCGCTTATTTAGATATGTAGCATATAGTGAATATAATTATAAATAGTAATTGATAAGAAATTGAAAATTTTATATTTTTAGCAAAATATTTTGATTTTTTGGGATTGGAGTGAAATAACTGTGTGTTATAGCAACATTTTTAAATAAAATCAGTTTATATATAAAATAAAAGATAAAATAAAAAAAAATTATTGCTTACGTAATAAACTTGCCTTAGTTGGTCTTGAACTTTCATAAACTAAATGTACAACATCATCCTGTTCTAATGAAATAAGCGCATCAATAATTTCTTGTTCGTTAGTTTCCGCCTCACCTCTCCTCTCCCTTATCTTCGTAACAAGAGTTTGAACAGGCAAGAAATCGACAGTTCCGAGAATTCTAGTAATCTCATTTCCAAGCACAGTCAATCTCTTCCTCTTCTCGCTAGATGTACCAGAGTTAAGGATATCCATATCAATCAAGCCTGTTGTTGGGTCAGTTGCTGACTGATGCAATGCTTCTCTTATCAACTCTATAGCCACGTCAACATCTTTTTCTTCGACTGTTGGTGATAATCTCATCTTTGCCCAAGCTTCAGCTATTCTAATGCAGCTCTGGAGCTGTCTAGTTGTTGCGGAAATAACATTCTTTCCGCCAGCCATTCTCAAATCTATATATCCTTGCTCTAATCTCTTCGCGGCATTTTCTGTCAAAACTGGACTGCAGTTATCCTTAGCGTATGCTATGTATTCAGAAAGCACAGCAGGAGGAATTGGTGTCACAAGCTCATCACGTGTAGTATACAAGCCAATGATGTGCCTAGCGAGCTGTGTGTCGCGTGTTTCGTTGACGCTGTCTAAAACTAAGTAAATCAAGTCGAATCTGGATAACAATGTTGGTGGTAATTGGATGTTTTCGACGACACTGAGCTTGCTGTTATACGATGAATCTCTCGGGTTGGCGCATGCGACAATGGCAGCTCTAGCATTGAGAGAAGTAACAATACCTGCCTTTGCTATTGAAATTGTCTGCTGTTCCATAACTTCGTGGAGAACTGATCTCGCTGAGTCGTCCATCTTGTCGAACTCATCGATGCAGCAGACACCTCTGTCTGAGAGAACCAAAGCACCGCTTTCGAGCACGAACTCGCCAGACTCAGCATCTCTGACGACAGAAGCAGTCAAACCGACAGCGCTTGAACCTTTGCCTGACGTGTAAAGTCCTCTTGGCGCAATTTTGTGTGTGTATTGGATGAGCTGAGACTTGGCTGTAGCTGGGTCACCAACTAACAATATGTTGATGTCTCCGCGTGTTTTAGATGCTGATCCGCCGAATAACAAGCAAAGCAAGCCTTTCTTCTGTTCTTCCATTTCCCAGATACTTGGCGCGAAGCTGCCGATGAGTTTTTCGTAGATCTGTGGGTCCTTGCTGAGATTCAAGCAGCGCTCTTCGCGTGCTCTCTTCTGAGACTCTGTTTGTGTTGTTTCATCGAAGCCTTGGAGGTCTTCGTTTTCAATTGCTCTGTCGAGATTCTTTCTGATGTGGACGACATCTATATATGTTCTGTAGACACTGTGCAAAGTTCTAACACGTGGGTTAATGCGTGCTGGCATAGCTCTCCAGATGCCTGTGATGACAACTCTGTCACCAGGCTTCGCGTAATCCACCAACTCTTCGAAAACAATCGCGCCAACTGTTTGCGGAGTTTCTCCTTGAGGAATTGTTTCTGGTGACTCCTGGAGCTTGATGTGCTGCCTGTCTGTGAATATGGAAAGGTTGTGCTCCATCTCGAGTGTATCGTTCTTCTTGCAAGATGGGCATTGATGTGGAGCTTCGACTTTACCGTTCGCGACACTGATTTCGGTGACATTCATGCACAATCTGCACTTGAAGCTTGCAGATGAGAGATCTGGGATGACTGGTGATGCACGAGTGATCATACCACGTACAGAAACTAAGCGATCGATGTCTGTTGGATGTAATTCGCGAATTGATTTCGTTTCGAGTAAGTTGTAAGGACGAACTTGAACTTGTGTAACGTGTTCTTCATCACCGGCATTGAGTGCTTGATACATTTCTTTAACAACGGAATCGAAAATTTGAATCATTTCGAGTGGGAAAGCAACAATTTGACGGTAAAGCGATTCTTGGTGTTTAAACACGTGCTGCATATCTACATTGAGATTGTATTCTTGAATTGTCGACATTTCGCGAATCTTTGTGAAATATAAACCTTCTGGTTCTGTTTCGTCGAGTTTAAATTTAGTAACGAACGATCTGATTTCGTTGGCTGCTGTTGGAACGTTAATATTTGTACCATACGCAACTGTTTGAGATAAATAAGACGAAGGTTCAGCCAAAAACGATGATGATGGGATTGTTGCAGGCTCCGAGAAGCTATCATCAACATGGACCTGTGACGCATTGTCCTGAGACTGAGTATCCTGAGAATCTCTTGGCTCAGACATTTATTACGTTTAGTAATTCGGTGTCACTTTCTTTTTGACATTTTGACATTTACAAAATTTTTGATATTTACGTGTCAAAATATTTTAAAAATGTATTTTCTCACTTCGCAAAGAACATCATTTATGCAATCAAGCTTTCCTCAAAGTTTGATATTCTCATTCGAAATAAAAAAAAACTATGTTTTGTTGTTTCATGTCTGCTGGTTAATCAAGTTAGATTAAATGTTATTGTTAATCGATGTATTACAAAATGTCAAAATGTATGAAAAACAGTAATTTTTGCTTCATATATTGATCATCAAAAATATTAATTATTAATAGAACTAATATGTTTTATATTAAACAAAAATGCGATTGAACTTCAACGAGATTATGAAGAAGTAAGCATTGAAGAAGTTCTGAGTGAGAAGAGGCAGTGATCGAACAAAAAGATCCGTATGAAAACCATCAGTTCTCTCTTTTTCATCGAGGCTTATGTTTAGGGAAAAATTTAGTTCATAGTCAGCATTGCATAAATATGTTGACAGATGAGGCAATTCACTTGAAAAATCATATTCATTCAATCCTTCAATACTATAAGTTGCAGGATCAGTTGTAAATGGATCAATATTACAATTTTTAATTGTAATTTTTTTATCAGAAGCGGTTGAAATCGCTTTGGCATTACCATATGGCCCAAGAATAGTACAATTTACTAGTGTCAGCAATGCAAGATTGACTGTTATTATACCTACATTATCTTTCGGTCCACAGGCTACATTTTTGATTATATTGCACATATAATCGCGAAATTCTCCCCAATCATGACCTAAACAATTTCCATATGTAGAATTATTATTTTCAAAAGTTGAATATTTAATGTGAACAACATCACTCAGGGTATCAATAAGAAAACCTGATCTAAATTTGGCTGTGTTCTTTGTTATATTAGAAGAAATAATATTAATCAGCCCAAATTCCAAATCAACTGTGCTATCAGAAGAAGGATTTATACAATGAGCAATGGAGCATTCATGAACATTATTTATTTTGGAACTTTCACTATCAGTATGAAAAATATTGCAAAATATGCCACGAGAATAAGTTTTCGATGGAACTGATGCTTTTAAGCAACAGAAACGGTGTTGAATAACATGCCCGTTATTTGAGACGATTACGCAAGCTGTCCCTGTTGCAGAAGAGCATGAATCAAAAAAGCAACCGGAATGAAGTAATTTTGTAGTTTCTTCGCTAATAATTATACATCCTGATTGCAGACCAACGAATCGACATTCATAAACAAATACTTCGCGTTTCTCTGGATTGGTGTCCGAATCGGTAACAACATCTTCTAATGTTTTGTAGTTATATTTGTTTCCAACGTATGTATCATTATAGATGTACTGCCAAACATATGATGGTTTGTAACTACTATGTTTGGCAACAATGAATCTGCAAAAATAAAAATTAAAATCACTTTTCCTCAACCGCTTTTTTATATTGAAGTCAAAATAAAACTCAATTAACGTATTTTGTAAAAATAGTTTTGAGCAATGAAGAGTCTTCAAAACAAAAACCTCGCAGTTTAAATTCACTTGTTTTCCTGCTATATATTTCGGAGTACTCGATAAAACAATTGATAGATCAAAACAAAGTGAGAACGAATTAATTTATCCATGATCTATAATATAAGCAAAACGATCGTGTTGTAACGTTTGCAGAGATATTTATTCATATTGAAACTTAAATTGTCAATAAATTAAGTTTTTATTTTACTATGGACTATAAAATAAGCAAAACTGTTATATTGAAACTTCTTATATATGAAAATGTGTAATGATATCTGTTGAAAAAAAAACAAATACAATGATTTTTTTTGACAACGTAAAGCGTTATTTTGACAATTTAAAGTAAAATTTTGACAATGTAAAGTATTATTTTTTGAATAGTTTATGTTGTAAAGAGATTTTGTCAAAATAATTATTTTATCTGATTCACTGTGTACTATCTGATATCTGATTTCGAATGAAAAATTTTCGTAAACGTATTTTTGCTGATTTTTGTTTATCTGGCTATTCATTGCTAAATTCGCGTGGTTGGTCAGTGATCAAAATTTTTTGCTCCTTTGAAAATTTATCCATAAAAAAAAATGGATTTGGATGCAATAGAGAAAAAGCTTTTTACGGTCATTGACAAACCACTCGGCACGCCGTCAGGAGTGACTGTGGAAGAAATCAACTATTTGTGTGATACTGTTAAAGAAATTTACTTATCACAGCCGGTTTTACTTGAACTGAAGGCGCCTCTGACTGTTGTTGGTGATATTCATGGCCAGTTCCATGATTTGATAAGAATATTCGAGGCTAGCGCTTACCCGCCAAATCAAAATTTCCTATTTATGGGAGATTACGTTGATAGAGGAAAACAGAGTATAGAAACTGTTTGCCTTCTGTTTATCTATAAGATTAAGTATCCAGAGCACTTTTATATGCTTCGTGGAAATCATGAATGTACATATATCAATAGAATGTACGGATTTTACGATGAATGCTGCGAAAACTTCAACTTTGATGTTTGGAGGACATTCTCTAATGTATTTAACTGCCTTCCAATCGCTGCAATTATCGAAGATAAAATATTTTGCGTTCATGGAGGCATTTCCCCTGAACTTCATTCACTTGATCAGATCAAGAATATAGAGAGACCTTTCGAAATCCCAGAAGATGGCCTCATTGCCGATCTATTATGGTCAGATCCATCACCCGAAGCATCTGATTGGGAAGACAACGACCGTGGTGTCTCTTATTGCTTCGGATCCCAGCAAGTCGAAGAATTTAACGCTAAATTCGGATTTGACTTAGTCTGTCGTGCGCATCAAGCGATTATGGACGGATTTGAGTTTCCTTTCCCAGAATCTCAGTGCTTAGTCACCGTTTTCTCAGCACCGAACTACTGCAATGAATACGAGAACAAAGGCGCAATAATGGTTGTTGAAGAAAATCTCTGCTGCAGTTTTACAGTGCTGCAGCCGAAGAAGTATGACGACGACTTCGAATTAGAAATACGTGCTGGCTCCCCGCCGCGCGGAATGACATGCGATAGAAATGTCCCAATCGAGAACGTCATAAATGTATCAATATAATAGACTTATCAGGCTATAAAGAATACTAAAATTGTTGTATTTTGTTACTAAACTTAAGTTTTTTACTCTTTTTCTCGTAAAAACAAAATTTACTAGGTTAATATATCATAACTTACTGATTATTTACGGAAGAGGAAAGAAAAAAATAATAAATTTATTTACAGCAGCCACTATCCTTGTCCTTTTTATCTGCTGGCTTTGTAAGGTCGACAGTTTCTTGATTCTTGGCGCTACTTGCCTCAATCTTATTATCCATAATATACTTAACAAGATATCTTGCAGCTTCCTCGACGTTGGTGCGAGAACGAGCAGATGTCTCGAAGAATTTCAGGAATTTGTTCTCCTTACAAAACTCTTCCATTTCTTCTGGTGTCTTTGTCCATTTTCCTTCATTACAAAGATCGATTTTGTTTCCTAATAAAAGGCATGGAATAGGCTGCTCCTCAGAAGTGAAGACTTTCGAGTCTAAATCCTTCTTCCATTCCTTGACCATGTCAAGGCTCTGTAATCTTGTAACATCGAATACCACAAACGCTGCAACAGCTTCTTGGTAATAAACTCGCGTCATATTTCCGTATCGTTCTTGTCCTGCGATGTCCCACAGTTGGAGACTTATGGTAATTTTTTCATCCCATTCGATTTCTTTCGTGGCGAAGTCTACGCCGATTGTTGTTTTATAAAACTCACTGAAAAATCCTTGAACGTACTGTCTGATTAAAGATGTCTTTCCTGTGCCCATTTCACCAACAACAAGGACCTTCAAGACTTTCTTGATTGGGCCCTGGTCTTCGCCATTCGACACGTCGACCATTCGCTAAAAATTTTTTTTTCTGACTTTGAATTAAACCGTTGGATTTTTGTGTTGCCTTCGATAATTTTCCCTTCTATTTATTTTTCGTTGATTTTATTTCATATTTAGATTCTATATATTATTAGCTATTTAAATTTCACATTTTTAGCCAATTTGATTTTTTCGTATCCATTTCTCATTGATTTTATTCAATATTTGGATTATATATGATATATATTATATAGATTTCATGTTTTTAAGCAAAATTATTTCTTCATATCCATTTCTCATTTATTTTATTTGATATTTAGGTCATTTATAAATAATAGAATTTAAATTTCATATTTTTAGAGAATTTTATTTTTTATAACCATTTCTTTTTTATTTTATTTGATATTTTGGATATGTATATAATATATAGTTTAAATATCTATAATTTAGCGAAAAATTTTTGATAGTCATTGTCCCTCTTCGTTTTTCTTTATAGTTCGCTTACTTTAAAATATATGGATCTGAAAAATTAAAAAGCGACAGGTTTTTGAAATGATATCTCGGATATTTATCCAAAATCTTTGTTTTTCGACTTAAAATTGGGTTGTTCGTGTAGGTTGGTCTATACTTATTTATAGGTTTTATTGGAATTTTATAAAAATTAAAATTTGTTGATTTTCGATTATGATTTGTCATGAAAATGCGATTGAACCAAAACCATTATTATATTTTGTTTGGAATTATGCAAATATGTATGTAAATTAGATAATGATTCGATAATTGCCTGATTTTCAATAAGAGAAGATTTCATATCAGACAAAAATATGAAAGAGAAATATTTTCACATCAAAGACAAATATCTTATATAATGCTGACTTATTTAATATGCGAGCAAAAGCTTTTAGAAATATAAGAAAATATTTCATATATCTTTCAATCTATAGATATTTTTACATACCTTTTCTTTGATTATATATATTTGAATCATTATGAGATCAGATTCAAATATATACAGTTTACTTCAGCTAAAATGGGTCCAAATCAAATGTGAAATGTACTACAGACAATTATATAATCTTATTTGTATATGATATATAGCTCAATATGCTGATATAATTATATTTTCATTTATATAATGATAAATTTCCATTGCAACCCATTGAGAGTTTATCAGTATGGATTAATTCGGCTATTTTGAATGATTATATGTTTTAGTTTAAATAGCTATGCTATTCTGAATGATAATATTCATGGATAAATGAATATTACAGTTAATCCATTTGAATTTAAAATTATCCTTTGAATAATATTGAGCTATGATTGATTAATTAGAGACAAGGAAATATAATCATGCTCTATAGTATATTCATACATTGTAATTTAGCAAATAATAATCAAATCAAATATCATATTATATTATCAGCAATAATAGATTGCAGGAGTCCAAATAGCAAAACAAATACACGTAAGTGTGTTGAATTTGATGTCATTAGGTGGCAGATTTATAATCTATGGCATCGAAGAATAAAATAATGTAAAAGTTTCGAGTAAAAATAAGGTTCGTCAAAAACATCAAAAATAAAATGTCAAATGTCAAAAAACAATCACTTCACTTTTTGAGCCATCAGTTCTTTCCTATTATAAGACCAAAATATGTCTTATGTAGATAGAATATATTTTCATTCTCAACTCATTATAACTTAAAACGCATTTTCTAGGGCAAATTGAATTGATTTTTCAATACTTTGCAATAATATAAAGAAAGCTTATAATTATAATGATAGTCCCATATAGAAACAGCTTATTTTTCTATATTACATTAATTAAAACAAAAAATTAGACAAAATATAGAATAAATTTCAAAAGTTTGTAATTATGAGTTTACATTCAAAACATAGCTTTATATGGTTATCTCTATTGTATATGTAGAAAGGAATAAAGAAATGAAGATGAACATTGAATGAATTTCAAATGTTTAGAACTATGGGTTTATATTCAAGACATAGCTTTGTATAGTTGTACTTATTGTGTATGTTAACTAGAAAGAAGAAATGAAGATGAATGAGTTATAAGCCGTTAAGAAAAAAGTGACGAAAAAGTAAGAAAAAATGTGTAAAGAGGCAGATGCCCCAGCAGATCCAGAATTAGCGAGAATCCCGACGAGTATTCCAGAACCAGGCCAGAAACCTGCCCCACCTGAAAACCCGTTAAATCCAACAAGGCACTTAACAAAATACAGTACAATCAATCATAATCTCGACGGAAAGGAAGAATTCCCAGACATCGAGCTGTCTGAAGTCACAGACTCTAAGAACTCTGACTAATTATACATTCTATTTAAAAAATTTACATGCGAAATTTATATTAAACTGTAATAATCTTTGTTGACTTAACAACCTTTCGTAGGCCTAAAACACATTATTTTTATTCATATTTTATGTTATTATTTCAAAAAATAAAACAATTATTGAAAGAAAACTTTATAAAAATAACATATATATAAGCTACATTGGGAACTTGAAGCAATAGTTATCCATTTCATAAGTTAAAGAATAATATGTTTGCAAGAAATTACTATTTCCAAAGATTCCAACACTAACAATGCTGGGATCGTACATCTCTGACAGTCTGATTGGGAAAAACAAATAATCACCGACATCAAGGACACTTGTCCAAGTTATATTCATAGGACAGTTAAAATAATGCTCTCTCTTGAAATTCTTTGAGATAGCTTCGAAATAATATCTATACTTCTCGAAATGTTCTTGTGTAATGACTAATCTTCGAAAATGCTCATTTAACGTTTTTTCTTCGAAGAACGCCATGATTTGTGCATAATTTCTGGCTTCACGATATGATCTGTATGTGTCTTTTAGTATGGAACCTGATACAACAGCTTTTTCAATAGATTTTGAAATAATTTGATTAAATATTCCAGAGAAATTGAATCTTCCTGTTGGAAATAGTTTTGATGGTTGAACAACAATCTTATATTTGGAATCTTGAGTGAATTGCGTCAAATATTTATGAGAAACAACCAAATTTTCGAATTTCTCATCATTTAGAAGCAAGAACTCGAAAACAGCCGATAAATCTCGTGCAAGCTTTGGATGGTTTTCAACTGAAAGGACATAACACATGTCTGTCTCTTGTACATATGGCGTTTCATATTTTCTTGAGATTCCATCGAAAAAGTATATTTTAGACTTGTCTATGATCATAAATTTAGCGCGGAATGTAAGATTATTGTGCTTAAACGCTGTAAATTCAGTTCTTTTTGGAAAAACTGATTTATCCATGTCCGAATATGCTCTAATTCGGATATTTTTATCAACATTGCCTAGCATGTTCATAAATGTGGTGTAAGTTTCGTTATATCGAGGAGAAGAAAGCGCGATGTCTATTGAGGTTTTAGCGCCTTTAAATATGTTCGTAAGATTTTCGAAGCATCTTTGTTTGGCTGTGGTGTAAACTAACATGTTAGAAACTTTGTTTTCGCTCCAATCAGAATCATTATACTCTCCAATCAAGGACAAAGGAGTGATAATGACCGTGATTACGGAGCATAGCCCCAGTGCAATCCACGGCATGATCTGTTTTATTGATAATTTCCTAATTTTCGATAAAAGCGATTTTTTCATTTTTAAATTTTGGGGGCTGTCCGAAATTTTAGGGGATCATTTATAATCCTATTATTTGAAATCTGTTATTTATATTATTCTAATATATATCACATTATTTCACTTTGAAAAATCCACCAATTCTCAATTCTTATAATTAAAAATAATAGGTTAGATCTATTTATGAGCAACAAACTGTAAATTCATATTGAGTAAAACACAATATATTGTCTAATGATGAGGAAAGAACAAAATATTATTGAAAAAAATTGATAAAATAAAAATATGCATTGTTTTAGATAGCAATCAGTAGTAATCAAGGAATGGAAGCTAAATTTGTAAAATCTAATGATGATGAGGAGTTTTTAAATAATAGATAATTTTTAGATTGAAGTATAAGAAAAAAAATAAATAAAAAGATTTTTTAATTTCTATGTGATTTAACTGTTTATGTTTTGAACCGAAGAAAAAAAAGTCAATTTAGAGGTCATCATGTTCAACGTTTGCGTCGCCTGTCTCAGCGTCAGCGTCGGCCTCAGCGCCAGCACCGGCGCCAGCGGCACCCTTCTTTGGAAGAAGTGGCTCAAGCTGTTCCTTGAGCTCCTTAAGCTTCTCATCATAAGCATCCTTCTCCTCTTCCTTGTGGTCATCGACCCACTTAGAAGCTTCCTCAAGGATTTCCTTGATCTTATCCTTTGTATCCTGATCTATAGCTGTGTTCTTCTCATCATCGACAGCGTTGCGGATACCGATGCAGTACTGCTCGAGTTGGTTGCGAGCCTCAGCAGCACGGCGGAGTCTCTCATCTTCGTCCTTCATTTCCTCAGCCTTTCTGATAGCCTCTTCACGCTGAGCTTCAGAGAGACGAGCTTCCTGAGCGTTGATTGTGATGGATTCGCGGGACTTGGAGGCCTTATCTTCGGCAGAAACGAAGAGCATACCGTTGGAGTCGATTTCGAATGTAACTTCGATCTGTGGGACACCACGTGGGGCTGGCTTGATGCCGTTAAGGTCAAAGGAGCCAAGTTCGTGGTTATCCTTTGTCATTGGGCGCTCACCTTCGAAGACCTGGATCTTAACCTGTTCCTGGTTATCGGAAGCTGTTGTGAAGATCTTGGACTTGGATGTTGGAACACGGGAGTTACGTGGGATAAGAGCGGCCATTACACCACCCTGTGTCTCGATACCGAGTGTGAGTGGGTTAACGTTGACGAGGATGATCTCACCTGGGTTCTCATCATCGGAAAGAACTGCAGCCTGGACAGCAGCACCATGAGCAACAGCCTCATCTGGGTTGACAGCCTTGGATGGTTCCTTGCCGTTGAAGAAGGACTTGACGAGCTGCTGGACCTTTGGAATACGTGTAGAACCACCGACGAGGACGACATCATCGATTTCGGACTTTGTGAGGCCAGCATCCTTAAGAACCTGGACAACTGGATCCATGCACTTCTTGAAGAGGTCGTTGTTGATCTCCTCGAAGCGAGCACGTGTGAGTGTTTCTGTGAAGTCTTCACCATCCATGAAGTTTTCGATTTCGACATTGACCTGTGGTAATGTGGAAAGTGTATGCTTAGCCTTCTCAGCCTCGCGCTTCAGCTTAGCCATAGCCTTAGCATTCTTGGATGGGTCCTTGCCTGTCTTCTTCTGGTAGGCCTTGCGGAGGTATTCGATTGTGCGGTCATCAAAGTCTTCACCACCAAGGTGTGTATCACCACCTGTAGCAAGAACTTCGAAGAGGCCATCATCGACTGCAAGGCAGGAAACATCGAATGTACCACCACCAAGATCGAAAACGAGGATCTTCTTTGATCCCTTCTTGTTAAGGCCGTATGCGAGGGAGGCAGCTGTTGGTTCGTTAAGGATACGGACAACATTGAGGCCAGCGATTGTACCAGCATCGGCTGTAGCCTTACGCTGGGCATCGTTGAAGTAAGCTGGGCATGTAACGACGGCGTGCTTGACTGGGCGGCCAAGGTACTCCTCAGCGATTGTCTTCATCTTGGAAAGGATCATGGCAGAGATTTCTTCTGGAGAGTAGTGCTCTGTCTTGCCCTTGTACTGAACTTCGACGAATGGACGGTTATCCTGATCGATAACCTTGTATGGGAGACGCTTTAATTCGTTCTGAACTTCCTTATCGGAGTAACGGAGACCCATTAAACGCTTGATAGCGAAAATTGTGTTGTGTGGATTGTTAGCCATTTGGTGCTTGGCGGCTTCACCGACAAGTCTGTCGTGGTCGGAGAATGAAACGACTGATGGTGTAATACGAGAACCGGCTTCGTTGGCGATGATATCGACTTTGCCGTTCTGGAAAATGGCGACACATGAGTATGTCGTACCAAGATCGATACCGATGACGGTACCCATCTTCTCTTTCGTTTCCTCAGCGCGGAGGAGGGACAGTAAAGAGAAAAACATTTATATTTTTTAAACTAAAATGGCTGACCAAGTAAAACTCACAATTTTTTTTCCGTTTTCAGGTCACTTTTTGATTCCGACCAAGCAAACATCCACCAAATCATGTAAAAAGCTTATATTCCGCTTTTTGTTCGCATTAAATTATTTGGTCGCATTTGTAAACATTTCAAAAGTTTTTTATTTTAGAAATTTGCATCTCCTGATTATTTTGACTTAGTTTTGTAATTGCTTTTTTAACAACATGAAATTGCATCAAAAAGTATTTTTGTCACATTTTTTCAAATCATGATTTTTCTAAAAATGATTTTTTTGACTCCAAAAATAGATATTTCAGCAAAACTATTTCATTTATAGCTGTGTATTGGACTAACTATGTAATATATATTATTTGGAGATGAGTTCACGCAACCAAAACCGTAATTTGTCGAAATTTTAGAATTTTTGTTATTACGGGTGTGACAGCGTTAAATCAAATTATAATAACATGATTACTATCATATTTAGTATCATTTTCATTTTAAATTGCACCTGAAAATTGAGTCAAAAATAATCGTGGTTTGATTTAAATTTTTCGTTTTTACGGGCGCAAAAGCGATAAAACAAATAAAACAAAAAAATAGTTAAAAATAATTTGTTTTAATTTGTAGTATCATTTTCGTTTTGAATTCCATTGAAAATTGAATGAAAAATAATCGTTTATTTATTTGGTTGATTGGATGAAAAAAAAAATTCATCTCACAAACATAAATGGTCGCATTCGTTTTCTCATTATTGGGAGTATTTTTGACAGTAATCGTATTGGATTCTCGTTTGTACGGCCTTAATTTACACTATTACATATGAATTGTTCCGTTTTCACACAGATTTGTTACGAAATTTAAAAATTCATCGAAATTAAGCGCAAACAATATAAATATGTAGTAATTAACTATTAATCATTCCCCATACAGTATTTAAAACGATTTTTATCCCTCACCATAAAATCGAGTGGATTAATTTTCAAAGTTATTTTAAATTCGCAGTGTGTAAGTAATTGAGAATAATACCCTTGATGTTTTTTCTTCACATTCAGTGATTTTTCAATTTTGAAATCTTCCATTTTGTATGGGCGTATGAATATTATAATGAGCTTTAAGTGCTCATCCACTCTTCATCTTCCAATCTTACCAATCTATGATTTTATGTTTATGTAATTTTTGTTTGTAAGTCCGTATTTAGTTCTGAAAGCTGTCCAATTATCTGAGTTAGAGAAAAATCGCAATAAAACAATTTTCCAATGATTAAACCTTCATATAAACATAATATCACATAAATATTTTATTATTTTCATGTAAATCATCAAATGATTCATTTTTGACGCATAATCTCGCCCAAATAGATCATTGCAATATGTTAATCACATAACTTTTTAATCGATTCATATCACTATCAATAAAATTAAAAACCATAAATATGTTAATATATTAACATTTTTTACCAAATTTCACAAAATCAGCAAAATCGAATCTAAATTGCTCATTAATATATCATAATATAGAATTATTAATAGATATTAATGTGTTTTCTGATATTTATTTTGTAAATGAAAACGAATTCATCGAAATAACATTTCAAATATTATTAAATTTTCATAATATCTTTATTACAAATATAAAAACTGTACTTATTCGTTTAATATTATATAGTATATCAATCAAATAATTTGAATTCTATTGATTTTTAAATTCATGATTTAATTCTGCTTTTTTAGTTATAATTATCTCGAAAAACCTAGACAAATTTTATACCTGAATGGAATTAAACTAGTTTTCTAGATTGAAAAAGTCACAGTGTGAACAATCTTCAATTTCATTATTCCTCAGACTTCTAACCACAAATATATGTTTGGATCAAAGCATTGCGCACGGGCATAAATGACTCAAAGAAGTTCCAATTTAAACCGTTTGAATCTCCATTATTGGCTGATATAGAAGATGGAGGATGTCTAGTGCAAGTGAAAATATTGGGGAATCTGTGGAAATTCCATCAAAAATGAAAAATATTTGTTGTCGTTCCACTGTATTTTGAAGTTATCGTTGATTTTGTATAAGATCGAGTACTTCTATGGTTTGCGTGAGCTAAGTACTTCGTTCTTATCAACGAAGTAAACACCATTTGAAGTGTTTGTTGGAAGACTTGAAGCCAAACAGAGTCGTTGAATTTGGTGTATTTGTACCCGTCGACAGTGAAAACTTTGTGTAAATCAAGATGGATTGTTCGAATTATTTATTCAAGATAATTATAAACATAGTTTATTCTTCATTTATGGTTATGTCACATTTTTATTAACCTTATTATTACTATCACGCCCATAAATCAAAAAATTAAAAAATAAACGTATAATTTGGTAAATGAGTCAAAAGGAGCCAATATTCTTTACTACAGACTTTTGTCTCAATGGATTTAAGAAGCAGACGACGAATTATACATATATAGAGCCTCCCAGGTATTATTCGTACGGAAGAGGCGTAAATCCAGACGAATTCTTTTTAGCTGAAAATCTTCCAACGAAAAGGCATCGTCCTCTCACTTCTATCCGCTCTAGAATGGAGCTCCCAAAGACAACCGATCCAACGGAAATTCAAAAACAACAACAGAAAGCTTTGCAAACAGGAAAATCTACAAGTTCTTTATCTTATCGCATTCAGATCGAAACTATACCAGAAGCGCTTATGCCTAAGATAAATTTCTACGAATCAAAGCTAAGAGGCTATATTTCTTCAGGTGCTGCGACTTTTGATGAATTAAGGCCGCATTTTGAGTCATTTGGCTTCTTCCCTTATGCGGTTCAGCAGAATCCACCAAGAAAATACTGCCTTGGCATTTCCAATATATCATTCTCCACAGATTACCTTGATTTTCCTTTCGAATCAGTTGATCACACAGATGTTTACATAGATTTGGTCAGACTTGACAATGGATCACTCAACTCCATTAGCAACATTGTACAGATACAACTGAAACCGACAAAACGCGGCTATTGGGTTCCATTAGTTTTTAATGAATATGATATTCTAGTCTCTGCGAAAAAAGAAGTTTCTTTGTATCTAGAAGTTGTCTGCACAGTACGTGTACCTTCATCGACAAAGCCATTTGCGCTTAAAAAGACTAAAATTGCTGAAGGTCAGATGAAATTAGTCAGTTATACACACGGAGAGTTTATTCCACTCGAAGATCAAGCCATCAACCTTCAGCTTACTCGCAATAAGAAGAGACCAAACGATAATGAAGCAGCAACGTTTTATTTTGAAGTAACATCAAAACCTGTTCGATTTAATGAACTTCCAAAGGATTTCATCGCATCAACAGATTCAATGCAGGCATATGATACTATTTACAAGTATCTGCGCGAGAGTTTTGATCCATTCAAATCTAGATTCCAACTATTTCCGCCTGATATCTTCGAAATATTGATGTTTTGGGAGATTACTAAGAATGACAGAGCAATGCAGAGAATGCTCAGATCCTGGGATAAAAATGATATTAATTCTTTATTAAAGACAGCTCGCAACTTCTACATTTGCACAAATCTTGTCCTTCCTATGGGCCCTTATCCTGCATATTCTATTATGGAAAACAAAGACAATAAGACCGAAAAATGCGCAAATAGCGTCGAACACTCTAAAGTTTTCTCAGACATTGGCTTTAAGCCATTCCACACAGATGAGCTTCGGAAAAGCATAATATTAGACTCCGCTGCAGCATGGGACTGATTTAATTAATTATTATTTACCATGTATTTATAATTTTTGTTTGTTAAATGTTAGTTTTATTATAGTATATTATGCAAATATTTATTATATTTTCATATTAATATCAAATATGCATATGAAATGGGTAGAAATTGCAGAGATAATAATATTATGATTCAAAAATAAATTTGTATTGATTTTGGTGCTAAAAAACATGTAGAACAAAGAACTTTTCCACAATGAATCATATTTCATCAATAACGACCACTTTTTGTTATCCAACAATTCTTACAAAATGTGATGTTGTTGTTAAAGTCAGACAAAGTTCAAAACCTTCTTAAATCACACGGAGCTGTCTTATAATTCAAAGAATTACTTTAATACATTTTTTAAAAGATATTATATATCAATATCATCAATATATTTGCCTATTATGAATGAGCTCCTATCTCTAAATTAAATGTAGATGAAATATTATTTCATAATAAAATCTAACAAAAATATCATCATTTTTTCACAATAAATTTATCAAGTTTGTTTTGATAAACATGTTCAAATTACAATTCTCTATTAATTAACAACTTTATTACAAACAATATTAGATTATGATTAAATAATATCTTCTTCTCTATAAACAACAAAACCTTCAAAGTATGAGACAAGCTGGGCTGGGAATTTTGATTTTGCTTCGTCAATAGTAACGAGTTTCAAACCTTCTTTTCCATGTTTAATGCAAATATAATTTATATTTTCAACTCGTTTGAATCCAACAATTTCAACAGTCATTTGATCTTTCCATAGCTCTTTTGGTGCATATTTGGGCTTCAAATTCATACTTTTTTCTTTATTTTTATTTGATTTTTTATTATGCTTTTCTGTTTCAGTTTTTTCGGCCTTTTTTGTAGTTTTTTCATGCTTTTCAGTAGCTTTTATTTCTTTTTTGATTGGTTGTGGCGGAATTCCAATTTGAGTTTCTGTTTTGACTGATTGTTGAGTGTTTTCTGCTTTATTTTCTTTTTCTGTTTTTTCTATATGTTGAATTTCGACTTTTGTTTCTGTTTTAGCTGGTTGTGGAGGATTTTCAATTTTCGTTTCTTTTTTATTTTCGGAATCTTCCGCTTTTGGTAATGAAACTGATGGTTGTGGAGGTGGTGGAGCTGCTTCAGGTTCTTTTAATGCGTTTAACCAATATTTTCGAACAATTTGTGAAGTTGGAATTTCGCCCGATGAAACAATCGATGTTTGTTTAGTGTCATTGTCTTGAATGGTGTATTTTATATTTTCATCGCCACCATATTTATAAGAATGACCAATAATTGTAATGTTTGGATTCATATCTGTCACTTTTGGTGTTATATTGTCACTTTTAAAGCATCAACACAAATTGTTTTTGTGTAATGCTACCATAGCATCACATGTAGTCAAATGAATCCTAGACGCTGAAAACTGTAAAAAGATTACAATCAAATCATGAATACTAAAATTTACATCATTATAATCGAATTATTATTATTCTTCAATAATACAGTATTCAATCTTTTTCTTTTAAGGGATAAAATTGAGTTGGTGGAGGTATTCACTTAAAGATATATATATTTGATCTGAGCTTTCAGCACATCATTCTTAAAAATTGTCAAATAGTGTAGAAACTTATAATAAAACAAGTATTAAGATCTCGGATATTTTCTATCATAAATCATTTTATTATAAATATTTAATTCTACAATACTGCTTTAATGCTTGCTTCACTTAATGGTCATCAAGAAAATGCCAAATACTTTTTTTTTCATTTTCCTGGAATAGATGCAAACACAAATATCATTACATGCTATATAGCTTTAGTTTATGCTTCAACATTTAACTATCATATTTTAGCCAAACATAAATAAATCTGGATATGATAATGGATCTGGTCGTCTTAGATAAATTTAAATGACAAAACTGTTTGGTAATAAACAAAATATTTACAAACAAACTATTAATGAATTAAAAATAATATAATAAATCTATAGAATAATATTAATCATCGAAAGCATAGATTCTGAAAACATTGTCCTTTGGCACATCAATGACATAGAATTTCTGTTTGACTTTGGGGTCAACAGTTTTTCCAATTGCTTTCATGTATTTCTTGAATTTGATTTTGAGGGTAACTTTGTTTCCGCTGATTTTCTCAACTTTGCCATTGACAACATTGCCATTAATGAGTGTCATGGCTTGATTACCGACTTCTGGGTAAACAACTTCAACTTGAGTTGATAAAATATCCGGCATTTTCTTTGTTCTCGGATTAGCAAAGTTTGTATCCAACTGCTGGTAAGAAACAACATTATTCTCAACTTTGGTGATAAATCCGTATATACCCATGAATGGAATCTTGATGCACATATCTTTATAAAGTGGCAGCCTGTTAGTTACGTCATTTTCAGTTGCCCACGGCTGTAGTTCTTGGAATATCGACATATCAACCTTCTTAGCCTGTGATTTTTCTGGAAGAGCGAAATTTATTGAAGTTAAACTTGTAGATGCAGGCTTTGATTCTGGTAGTTTCGATGGCTCCTTTGCTGGTGTTCTTCTGTCATAAGCGAAACTTGGCTCCCTTCTTTCTTCGTGATAGGATTCTCTCATTTGACCTTCATCGTAATTCGAGTCATATGACTTGAGATTTGAGCTTCTATGTGGTTCATAATGTGGCCTATCATAATCGTAGCTATGGTCTCTCCTAGAATATCTTTCATAATCATCATGATGCCTCTCATATCTATCGTAATCGTCATAGTATCTATCATGCCTGTCATAGTCATCGTAGCGTCGATCATTATCGTCATAATATTTATCACGTCTATCATATTCATCGTAACGTCTATCGTAATCATCGTGGCGCCGATCATAATCATCTGGGCGTCTATCGTATCGTCTGTAGTCGTCATAATAATCATTTCTTGGAAATCGATCATTAATTCTTGGAGGAGGTGAAGTTGGATAAGCAGAAAGTGGTGGAGGATATCTGCTATATCTATCGTCTTGAAATGGACTGGTTGATCGTTGTGTTATATAATTTGATGGAGGCGGCGGCTGATAGGATGATCTTGGTGGAGGCGACATATAGACCTGTTGTGGTCTCGATTGTTGAGTATTTTGATCGTTATACGTAAAGTTATTTTGATTTGGCGTATTTGCGCGTTTAGGCAAGCTAAAATCAAGCCCACTGCTCTTTATAGGCTGATTATTCTGATTTGGAGGTATATTCTGAGTTTGGTTTTGATTTTCTTGTTTTTGTTTCGATTTAAACATTTTTTCATCATATGGAATTTGTTTACCATCGGGATCTTCACAGAATCTCCATTTATAACCGCAATCCTGTTGAAGAAGTTTAACAATTGCTGGATTTAATTTATCTTGTGAAAAATCTGCGCAAACATCTCCATTTGGAGCAATAAACATGATTTCGCCTACTTTCATATCAGAAGCATTAACAACTTTCCCTATTTTAGGGCCATATTCGCGTTTTGATAAATTATATAATAATTTTGGTCTTTGCCATATAACACAATCACCAATTTCACAAAAAACGAGATCATTGTATGTAACTATAGCAAAGCCTATTGCTATATCTCCATCAACGAAGATAACTTTATCGAAAGTAACAATTCTATTTCCATTTATGTCTTCGCAGATGCTATTGTAGGTGATAAGCTCTATACTGTGAAATGGTTCTAGCAATTCCCATTTTCCTTCAATAGTGAACATCTGAGCAGTTGCATCTTTTGTTAAAAAGACTCCTATTGAATTTGTTGTGTTATTTTTGAGTAAATCTCCGTTATGAAATCGAAATGTTGTGTTTATTATAGGTCTAGGGAATTTTATAATATCATCTTTTTCGTAATATGGATCTGACTGCCCATTTGATGTAGTTTTATCGAATATTTGCGGCTGGCCTGCTGGTACCAACTTTTGGAAATTCTCTGGTATAGGTGCAATTTCCGTTATTTGTGTTTTATGATATACACCGATTTTTTTTATATAAACTAAATTATTTTCTTTGTTAACTTCCAATACTTCGGCTATTTTGTCGTGGACAGAAACAAGATCGCCTGGTTTTAGCTCATCGGAGGGCGCGCTTGCCATTGTCACTTTTTTATTCTTCTACCAAAAAAAATTGACAAAATAAATATTACATGATACAAATTTCATTGAATTACATGACAGAAACCTAGATTTTGTCATGTAAATTATAATTTGACATGATTACATGGCATTATGGGGGTACTTTTGAATAGTTTACAAATTTGTAAAGTCAAGTGTTGAGGCAGGATAAGCTTTGCAAGTTCAAAAATGTAAACTATTCAAAGGTACCCCCTTATCATGTATTTTGTTGAGTAAAGCATTACATGGCAAAATATGTGAATTACATGACATATTTTTGTCATTAATTATTATGCGATTTTGGATATTATCTCTTCAATGTCTATGATAATAAATACGGGTCAAATGTGCATGGGAAAACTTCTATCCGAATACACAACCTGATGTCATTATTAAAGATGACTCGAGACAAGTAACTAGAAGTGAAGAGAATTATTCATTTTGTTGCAAAACGTGAACCAAAGGAAACAAAATGTTATGGTTCTAGTATCTTTCAAAACCAGTCTAATATGTAAAATTAAAAAAAAATCATCAATAAAATTCGAAATTAAATTAGTTTAACAAATATAGGAAAAATTAAAGGTACTTCAAGCCAACCTCATCTTTCTGTGATTTTTCCGCAAGAACATTATAAATTTTATCAACTTCTTGTGCAGACATTGCACGAGAAACCTGGTTGTACTGATGACCCCAGTCCCAAAACAAGAAGTGTTTCCATGAATGTTGCATATTTGCAGCTTTAACTTCCATCTCGGAGTTAATTGATCTTGTTGTAATGAAAATCTTGTTGCCTACTTTTCTTAGCATGAATCCAGCGGCAGTTCTGCTCGCAGTCTTGTACTTATCATCAGATTTATTATCGATAGAAAATGTGATGGCTTTAAAACCGTGCTTATTTGAACGTCTTATTGTTTTAAGCGAGCTTTGAATTTGGCTCTCTTCAACTCCTTTGAATGATCTGAGAACTTTGGAAACATTATTAAAATCGCAGATATAAGTTTTTGAAAGGGGCGCTACAACTCTCGGAGGAAAAAGCTGAAGTGGTAAATCATAGCTTTGATAAGCGCTCAAAGCTGATGATAAAAATAAAGAAAGCATAAGAATTATGTCACTTTTGATGCTAGAAATAACGGTTTGATTCAAAATTGATTGTAAGAACAACACGTGAAAAAAGTTTTTAATCATATTACTGCGATTTTCGCATTTAAATGTACTTTACAAAATTTTCAAAAAGAATGGATCAAATACATAAAATTGGCTTCATGCGACATGACCATTGATATTATGTATCTTTATAGTACTTAAATTCCTTTTAATGGTATGAAACCGAGAAATATCTACAAATTAATAAAATCTTTATAACATTCGTATTTGTGTTTCATTTCATTGGAATCTTTTACAAATGCTTCTATTGTATATACTGCTTTGCCCTTTTTCATTATAGTCCTATCAATGAAGTTATTTCATTATATAAAATATCCTGACATAATTTTCAAATGTCAAATTATTAAGATAATTTGACGAATAAATAAATAATTTGACATGTAACATTGCATATTCTGACATGTAATTTCGACAATTATAAAAGTGACATTGTTATGGCTGCATCATCAGATAAATCGCGACTCAAGCATCTGAGACGTCACTTAAATCATTGTTTTCAGAAGAGGAAGGATATTGTTGATCAAATAGTTCCTTTTGATAAACTTCGAATGGAGCCACTCGAATCATTCGATTTTTTAGAGTCAGAATCTTCTCCATATATTAATTCTAAGAATGGAGACACTACACACGATATAAATCCTAAAAAAATTGACATAAATACAGATATCATTGAATTCACGAGCAATACGCCTAAAAGTGGATTTTCAGATGACTATAGCTCAGTATCAACGGAAAATCTATCAAATATTGATTCATTAAATGAAAATGAATACAAAAATTCTATAAATTCATTAAATGCATTACTAAATGCATGTCCCAAAGAATTACTCGAAAGCTTTGCCAAACAAGAATCTGAAAAACGAAAATCGTGATTTTTCTTGTTTTTATTACTTCTTATTGCAATCAAATTCGGCTCATATTTATACATATCGATCGTATTGATTCATTTTTCATCATCTTCGGAAAATATTTTTTTTTTTTGAATTTTATTATTTTTTGAGTCCATTATATTATCGATATTATAATCTAGTGCCTAACATTTCTTCAAACTTGTATTTTCTAAAATTGTTATTTTTTCTATCAAAAGAAATATTATAATTCTGACTAACGAAAAGATATAAATTTATATTTGAATTATGCTTGTACGAGTAAAAGAAGGAAAGTTTTATATACTGCACTTTGCGAAGAAACTTGATTTCTTCTTTTTAGACTTCGATTTTTCGTCAAGATCTAATTTAGGTTGGTCTTCTGGATGGGTCTTCTTATAAAGCTGATAAGATTCAACGACGATAGAATTCAATAATTCCTCCATGCCTTGTGCTGTTTTCGCTGATACTTCAAAGTAATCTGCATCAATATCTTTTGCTACATTTTCACCCTGTGCAGCCGAAACTTGGCGCTCTGAAACTAAATCGAGTTTATTTCCTACAACGATAATATGTGGCCTTGATTCGCAATTAATATCAATCTCCTTCTTCCATTCTTTAACTGTCTCCAGGGTTTGTGAATCAGTAAGAGTAAAACAGAGCAATGCAATTTGAGCACCGCGGTAATACATAGGAGCAAGTGATTTATAGCGTTCCTGGCCTGCAGTATCCCAAATAGAAAGCTTTATTTTAACACCTTCATGCTCTTTATCCAATCCGCAATAAGCTCCGCCAACTGTAGACTCTTTGTCTTCAAAGAACTCGTTAGTGGTCATTCGTTGGATGATTGACGTCTTGCCGACACTTGATGCACCAAGAAATACTACTTTAGTCTCGCAATCAATATTACTTTCACTCATCAAAAAAAATTTTATAAATGATGTGAAGAAAATTGGCAGTTTTGGATTTTTACTTTATTTTCATTTTATACAGTCAAAGAATTTTAAAAATGATAAAAATTTCACTCGGATTCTCGGATCTGCCCGTAATTCAACTTATTTTTATATTTGGTGTTTCTCTATATTTACATTTTGTAATTTAGAATTTGTTTATCAAATAATTTTTGCATTTTTCGGATGTTTTTTTGTTACAATAAAAAATTATATGCTTTTTTGCTATTTGGATCAATGGGTTATAATTAGTAAAACATATCGATTTAAAATATTATAGATATGGATGTCTTTTAGCTCAAAATTATCAAAAATCAAAATCAACATCAAAATACAGTTGCTTAAAAGGGGGGGAACTTCCTCCACCTTTTCAGATCGACTCGAAACCATGCCTGTTGGATACATATGGCATAGGGGAATATGATCTCTAACAGAAACTTTCCTCGCCGTACGTCTGTTTTCGAGATAATTTGAATTAATTATTTTTTTTTCATCAGAAGTCATATTTAATGTATGAAATGTAATCTTTATATGAATATATGAATATTTACGGTTAGTGGTGCA
>MRSU01001913.1:0-30362 GCA_008369845.1 Trichomonas gallinae
ATAGATCCTCTATGATATGGTCTACCTATATCCAAAGTTTCGCTGCCAATGGAGCGTCAGAAGTCAGCTGGAGTACCTTTCAACAAACTATGTATATAGAGTTCGTTTGAAATGTAATATCATAATAGTAATAATTCTTGGAAATTCAAAAAATTAACAAAAAATGTGTTGCAACAATATCATCCAAATCTAATTTTAATCGAAAAAACAAACGCTAAAAGTACTAAAATGTCTAAAAATGCGAATAAATCAAATATGTGTAAATCGAAAACTTTACAATTTCGTTAGAATTTTTTTTTTATAAAAATGTTTGCATTATTCGTTATATGCACAACTAGTTACATAAATCCGTTACAATCCGAAGACACACCACCAGTAATTGTCCCAGATCGCACGCCAGGACCAACTAGGTCTCCTTCTCCATCCCGTTCAAGAACTAATAAAAAAATAGCTGGCGGTTACTCATCTCAAGGAGTGGAACCATGGTTGATTGCTTGTACAGCTATCATATGTATCATTATTATCGTTACACTTGTTGTTACAATTATTTTATGCTTTAGACACAATAAAGGAGAAATTTACGCGCACGATACAATGGAAGATCAACATTTAGAAGCCGGTGCAGTTGAAGTTAAGTCAATTTACAGAACATCTTAAATTTTGCTTATATCAAAAAAATTCACAAGCAAATACTGCATCTCAACTAGTATTATATAAGTTTCTTATAGATTCGATGCCTATCGTGCGAATATTATTCATGTTTATATTTCTTTCTTCTTTTGTATATTATAAAATGTTCTTTATTTAACTACTAACACAGTTTTATGCATTTCTATGATACAATTGATCAGAATTTCATTTGATATCTAAAGCTGTGAAATTATGTGTTTTATTATAACATGCAAATAGAAAATGTATTCTAAATCAAGAATTAGTAATGAATACAATATAAAAAATTGATTAAATCGAAAATAAAATATTTTATAACATACATACAAACAATTGGATCTTAATTTAGATCTAAAATATATTAATTGATGCTAAGATACTCATTTGTGCTCTTGAGCCGAATCAAGGATTGATAATAATATTGAAGCAGCATTACTTATATTTTCGTCCGAATTAGCGCATAACTCTGTGAAATCATCGTATTTTGGAATAAGGATTGCCATTAGCAGCTCCATTAATTCAATATTATTCTGTGATGTGGCTAACATCAATAATTCGAGTGTTCTCATAACAATAACTCTATCTATTTCTATATCTATGCCAATTTTATCTAATAAGCAAGTCAAAAGATCAGTTCTCATAATTAAATCTTCATTTGGAATAAATTGCGAATATTCGATAATAATTTTCGTATTATTGATATCAGTTGATTCTATATAATTCAATACAACTGTTATTACTTTGTTTTTATACTGTTCTGAGAATTGATCAAAATGTAATAAAGAAGCCTGAATGCAATTTATTCTCAGATTGGGATCAATGCTTTCTATATATTCATTAAGCTCGTTTTCATCGAGAAGAAGCGGAAGATTTGGATATTTTGCGATCAATAACAAAGCATTTGAAAAGATTGCTAAATTTTCAGGTAATTGCTGCTTCATTTTTATAATATTGGAAAAATCAAGCTGAGTGGTTGTTTCATCGCGAATAGAAATCAAAATTGTTAAACCTTTGATTGCGATCAAAATATCTTGGCTATTTAAGAAGTTTTGTACAAATGGTAAAATATTTAAGTATATTTCATGACTAATATTGAAAATACTGAGCGTTAAACTGATTAATCGACAAGATTCATTCTCAAATGCAAAATTGAGTAATTCTCCAAGAAATTCATCATTGACTGTAATTTTATCATTCAAACTATATTGAGAAAATAGTGCTTTTAAGTATTTTTTGATAAATTTAATATTTTCAATATTAATTTTTCTTCGTAATATATCTAAAATTTGTCTCTCATCTATCAGAAAAGATACAGAAAAATTAGATTTTCTAATTGCAGTCAATAAATATTCTTGCGCTAAAGAATTCAATATTTCATCATCACATGATAGTGAAATATCAAGAAATAAATAGCATCCTAATTTCTGTAATTCCTCATTCAAGAACATTTCGCTATTAATGGCTTCTAACAATTCAATATTAATATTTTTGTTTTGCAATGACTTATGAATAGCATCAATGAGATTGTTAACTCTCTCACTAATCTGCATTGAGGATTCAACCGGACTCAAATGCATTTTCTCTAATGTATCGAGCAACTTATCAAACATGTTCATTTAAATTATTGTCAAACGATTACTTATAATTCAAAATTAAATATTATTTGAAATGAAGACGTGTGTAATAAAAACAATGAAAAATAAAGATGCAGATTAACGATTATTGTTAATTCAAAATTAAATATGATTTAAAATGAAAATATATTTAATAAAAAGAAGGAGAATTAAAAAAGCAGATAAACGATAATTTTTAATTCAATTTGAAATTAATGAATTATTTATTGAATTTTGTTTAAATATAGTTTTTCTTTCTAGCAGTTAAAATATGAAACCTTATTTGACATATAAAGTATTGAATTTTTACTGTTTGGCATGTAAATCGATCAATTATCACCGTCATTCAATTAACTATTACTTTTAATTCAATTATTGATGAATTCAACTATCACGTGAATTTTGTTCTATTATCAATTTATAATAGAAATTGTCAGGTCACAATTGAGATATCAAACCTTATCTGACATATAAAGTATTCAAAAATTTGAGAAATGTCATGTAAAGCGATCTCTTCCGCGCCCGTAGTATTCAATATTATCAAAATATTCTGTGTACAAAAAGGTGCCGAGAAATTTTTGAACCTTACCATGTAATTACTATCTAACACATTATTTTCAACTTTGGCTGCAGCATTTCAGAAAAAGTGGCTGCAAGTTTGAAAGCGATGAGCGTAAAATTTTGAAAAACAATTTCACATCATTTATTTATGTAACAATTACACATCCTATTTTTTATAATTTTGGCTGTTTATTTTTTCACCGATGTTGAATTTTATCAATATTTATTTATTATATTATATCATATATAGAAATTAAATAAAAGAAAAATACAAAAAAAATTCAAAAATGCAGACCACTTCCACGCCATGGGTAGTCTTCCTGTTTGGAAGCTTTCCGACAGTATATCTCTACCTATGGTACGGCTTAGTCAAAACGCCATCCAAACTTCTTCCGTTTGGCAACAATTGGAATTGGGTTATTTCATTTTTCCAGCAAATCTCCGAATTTGCACTCCTAGCCTGTCTACAATTCTGGATTGATAGGTTTTTCGCAGTATTCGCGAGATTTCCGAGCTATTTCGTGAAAATTTTTTTCTACGGAATATATCTATCGATATTTATCTTAAATTTCGTAAATTACGCTTCAGCATACAACGAAATGCAGTTTCTTACACCAGCTCACTTCAGATCATTATTTGCAAAATCATCGTCAACCAAATCCTTTACGCCGCCTTTAAACATACATCCAAAGTTCGAGCCACTCTCACAGAACTTCGTTGGCATGATAGAAAACTTAATACTCCAAAACAAGCAATTTTTTGCTGTTTCAATAATATTATTTTGTGGATGGGTGGCCATCCAAGTCAAATATCTGTTTAACCGCATTACAAAAATCATCGTAGAGATCTCAAAAACAGAAACAAAATTTGCAAAATACCCAGCGAAATTTTTAAGCTACTCATATAACGATTTCGACGCGATTAATGATTTAAAATTCGATAGGACAGCAAAGCTATTTCACTGCATTGCTGGTTTAGCTGTTCTAACACATTTTTTAATCCTTACCGTGCCCTCGTTTTCAGGATTAACAAGATATTCAACTTTAACTTACATCCAGGCTGCGCATTTATCATTACGACATTTTGAAAAGCATCATCCTAAAGTGGAGAATTTGAAAAATAATTCAAGAACGTATTTACCACCAGGAAGGTACTGGCTTGACAGCAGAAGTGATCCAGTGTTTCCTGCTGTTCATTCTGGCATTAATGCTTTTTGTGCATATAATAAATTTTCGCAGGAATGCCGTAATTTTGTGCCAACTCCACAAATACCTGTTACAAAACTCCCAAATGTTGTATTATTGTTGCTTGAAAGCTTAACTCCGACATATAATTTAATTTCAAAAGAATTCATAGAAGAACATGTCACTGAGAACACAACAAAACGCTTAGTATCATCAATGCCTTTCTTTAATCCTGTTAATTTACCGAATATAGCTAAATATCAGAAACTTGGAATTTCCTTCTCCGGAATGTCTTCATTAGGCAGTCCATCAGACTCCGGGTGGCATGCATTGATGACAGGAATTCCTCCCTCGCAGACATTTTCCAATTTGCATGATGGCTTCTATCTTCATTCAGATGATCTCCCTTCTTTCCTGCATTCAGGCGGATACAGAACCCTATACTTCAGTGGCAAGCCCATCGATGGAACAGATGATAAGAACTGGGTTTGGAGGCGAAATGCTCGAGAAGAAGCAATTCACAGATTAAATTGCAACAACTTGACGCATAACGCAGGCGATGACATTATATATCTCCGTCATAGCCTAAGGCACTGCAGGGAGAGAGAAATTGATACAGTTGCCGATGCAATTATTGAAGAAAACAAAGATTTTCCAACATGGTATGACAGAACATACAAAATATCTATAGATAACATTAACGACATTGATCTGCCCGAAGACGAGAAACCGGAAGGCATCAGAGATATCTATCCAGACAGAATAGTCGCGGAGCAGCTTATATCTAAATGGAAAGTCAACAGGGAAATAACTAAAGGGCCAATTTTCGCGGCATTCCAAGGAGTAGAAACTTCTCGTCCATATGACGGCTTCGATTCGCAAGACTACTACGCGCCAGCGAATGAAACACTCAGTGAAGACGAAATCAGAGAGCAGCGCTACATGAATATGGTTGAGTATGCCGACAAGTATCAGATTGGAAGAGTTTTGGACTGGCTGAAGAGACACGACAACAACACAATTTTCATCATCACTGGAAAAAGTGGTGCGCGCGATGTTCCAATACAAAAGGGCAACTATTCGTATGGAAATGGTGTTGTCTACTCGACGGACTGCGCGCACGGATCAAGCGGAACAGACAGCTTCTTCACCACTGGCGCTGTTATAGGATATTTGGGTGATGATGAAGCTGTTAAAACAATTATGAGATTAAACAACCATGCGGGCCAGACATTGAAGATTCCAACAGACCATAACGATTTAGTTTACACCATTGAAGACATATTGTCCAAGATCAATGGTACAGAGGTTCCTCCGACTCACAGGAGGAGCAGAAACTTGATCGATCTCACGCACGAAATATTTGATTTCAACGCGATAAAGAAAATCAATTCCAGCGGGTGGAGGTCGTATTCTATGACGACATATTTGGCAGATTATAGGGAAGGCCCGATGCTCATTAAATCACACACGAACCACCCAGAAGGTGCCCATTTCTACAATGCGGCTTCTTTCCCAACATGCTTGAAGCGCTCAGCCGATGAACCGATGCAACTTGGTGGTGATCAAGCGAGGAACATGTACTCCAGAATGATGCAATTCATTAAGACAGAGAACTACTTAACATCTTCCAACAGACTTTACCATTATTGGTTCAGAGATGCAGCTTGCATTGAACGCGGAAGATGCGAATTTCCAACCCCAACAGAGATAACGATCAGCGATGAATACTTTATCGGAATTATTTTAGTTCTGCCTCTGCTCCTCGTTGGCATTGTTTCTATTGTTTTGAACGTGCTGGTTGTGCTTGCTCCACTATTTAATATCGGAAAATCTACGTCTATTTCCAAAAGAAGGCAATCATTTTATGAAATATAATATTATCTTTTTCTTTTTATGTTTGATTAAATTGTTATAGAATTTGTTATTATTTCATTTTCTTTTTGTATTTTACAACTAATGATGAGTTTAAATATAAAAATCTTGTTTTCGATATGATATTTTATTACTTTATTAACTTTAGTTGATAATTCTCTTTATTCCAGGAACTGTGAGAAGGAGCTTGACAACTTCATGGTGACCTTCTTTTGAAGCCCAAATCAAAGCTGTATTGTTGTATGTGTCTTTTGCGTTGACATCTATTCCTGGAACTGTGAGAAGGAGTTTGACAACGTCATGATCGTCATTTTGTGAAGCAATTAACAATGCTTCTTTTATCAATATCATCACAAAATGGAATATTGATAAATTACGTGTCAAATTAATTCAATTTATTAGTTTACATGGTAATTTTAAATTTAACCTAGAATATATATTTTATTCTAGCTGTGTTGATGAGTTGCATTCCTATACCCTAAAATACGCTTTATTCTTTATGATGCATTAAGAGAATCCCTAATAATTTTCATTCATTTTTCATCATAATGAATAAGTTTATACGTCATATTATTGAAATCATCATTAGTGCTTATTCGCTAAATTCTATTGCAAGAATTAACATTTAATTCAATTCGAGAAAATAAAACAACGTATTACAATATACTCTAAACTTTACAATAAATCTTTATAGTTTGTGATGTAATTGAAGTAATTGGCTCTTGTTTAGATGTTCATCTTCCTTCTGCGCCAGTGGCGTGTGAGTGGGTTGCGGATGTGGCGAACGCCTGTCATCTGGCGGATGAACTGTGGCATTGGGCGGTTAACCTTCATTGCCTTGCAAAGGATTCTCTTTGTTCTGAGGGTCTTGTGTGCGGCCATTATTTTTGACTTGTAAATCTTTCAAAATTAAAATTATAATTGAGTGTTTATCGCTTTTATTTTGTATTTAGTAATTTTGATATAATATTTCTGGTAAATTTTGATTTTTGGATCAAAAAAATTGACACGTAAAGACAATATTTTGACTTGTAAAATTTTAATGTCAGAAAAAATGAATGATCCACATCTAATGGAGCAATTTAGAAGGAGAAGAAGAGATAATCAAAATGTTAACTTTAGTGGCAGTTCTTATAATTCCGATTTTCAAAATTCGCAAACAGGCAGCCAATCACCTGATTTTAGAATTTCTTCTCCCAGCACTCAAAGATCATCTCGTTTTGATCAAGATTATCGCGAAAATACAGCATCAGCAAATTATTATGCCAATAATCAGCCAGTTATAAGTCCAAGAAATTCTCCTGTTCCAAATTATAGACATTCGTCTGTAGAACAATCACAAAACTCTACTCCACACATTTCTAGACATCAATCCCCGCAACCACAGCATATTAACATATCAAAAATTAATTATTACAAAATTGTATCATTAGCAGTTCTTATCATATCAGCCATTATAACAACTGCATTAACAATTCTTTTCAGGCCACGAAATTTCTGTATGAATGATTTTAAATTTAATGGTTGTAAAATTTGTCCAAAGAATGCAGTTTGTGGATTATCATCATTTCAGTGCAATCCTGGATATAGTAATTATTCTGATTACTGCGTTGAAGATGATTTTTATCATAAATTTAAATGTATTCGCAAACCTTTCAAATTCACGGGTTCTTCTAAGACAATGCGGCTCACATTCGAAGATATACAAAACACATGCCCAGAGACTTTAACTTATCATGATATTCAAAATGCCGTTGATAAAACAAATGATATGTACGTCAGTGATACAGAATCTGTTGTTACTATGGTAAGAGTCAGGCATTCTATCAGCTTCATGTTTTATATTACATTTGTTCTTTGGACTTGTGTTATTATAGCAACAATCTTCCATGAACAAATATTCTCAGATTTATATTGATTTGTTCACATTTTTGCTTGTTATTTATAAAAATTTTTAGGAATATTTTTTCAATCTTTAAATAAATCAAGAATAACTTTTATTTGATTTGTAAAAAACTGGAAAGTTAATATATAACTAAAAACTATATGCATCATTTTCCAAAATCAATGCTGAACCGATTAAAAAAATTTGAATAACTAAAAATTGAGCACAAATAAGATTTCATTGGATTAGAGTTGAGAATTCATGAGTTAAAATTGATTTAACTCTGAATTCAAAAGTTATTGACTCAGAAATAAAATTCAACGAGAATTTATAAGAATTAAGATGTTATTGATTCATAATTGAATTAGAATAAGGTGTGCTTGTAATAAATTAAATGGATAATAATAATATCTTCGATAAATAGAATTGATCCATGAATTATCATTTAAACAAAGAATATTCACTTATAGAGTCAGACACTCAATGAGAAAAATGATGTATCATATGTTAATAACACAAAACAAACACGAAATTATTTATATTTATCAAAATGAAGCCAAATGCCAAGATCTTCAAATGTCAATTCATTTTTATCATTAGTTATCTCAGTCACCGATTTTGCTGGAGGAGAAAGTTGTCCAGGAGCCAAATCACCTTCATCAGTTAAAAATATCATTTTAGATTGGTTAAATATTAATGCATCCCGGGATATTTCCGATTCATCCGTCAGGTAATTCCTTCCTTTCGTTGAAGATAGATCATAGTCGATATTTGAAAATTCGTTATTTTCAAAATCATTAGTTTCGTCTGTATTTACGTTAGCCGATAATGTATAAGTCGTATCGTCTACAGTATTATATTCTATATCATCTTCTTGCTGAAAACTGTACTTTCTACGTGGAATATATGAATCTGTCGTTAAATCGCTTTCTGTTAAAAATGCTCCACTGGATCCATTTAGCATTGAGTTCTTTGCGTAGAAATCCGAAGATTTAAGAATACTATCGTTGCCAACAGCAATATCTTGCAATAAATTTGTTTGGCCTTCATCTTCATGAGCAAGTATTTGTTCACTGGTTTGTGTGATTTCTGTCTGTGTATTTTTACGTATTCTTGAATGTCCTGTCCTTTTTGGTTGAATATTTGAATAATCTTGAGGCGCAATGGAGCTAGATTCGCTTGGCATTATGTTTATCCTTTTTGTCGGCCTTTTACTTATATTCTGTCGTGGTATTGTTTTATTTGTCTGTTTAATTTTTATAATTTTTGTTGTATTTTTGGGTTTCGATTCTTTGCTTTGTTTTGTTATTGGTTTTGAATTAGTGCTGTTTGGTTTTGGCTTTGCAGAACCTTCTCCCATCGATAGCATTTCAAAAGATAAAGTGTAATAACGTTCTCCATTGGCTTGTAATGACTTGTTGAGGTTAACACTGCCATTTGATGGCACTGGTTTGATTTCCATTTCCGATTTAGCTAAAAATCTCTTCGTTTTCATTGTTTACAAATTATTGTCATATTTCATACTTTATGTGTCAAATTTTGATGATTTTAAGTAATGTTTGATTTAGAGCAAAACTAGATGTTTAGGATATCATTACTACATGATTTAAACTTATATACTTGATAAAACTTGACCAAAAATTATAGAAATAAAATTTCCATAAATATAATCAAGATCTTATAAATATCTATAATCTATATCATATACTTCTGAAATGAAAGATGCGAGCAACATCTAAACCTAAAACCTTCAAATTCAATTATTTTGCCGCCAAACACACGCGAAATGTGTGATTTTCTCAAGCATAAAGGCCCCTCAATCATTTAATGAGAGAATTTGCACTTTATTCTTTTTAATTTGATGTCAAAACTCGTTTGGCATCTTCTAATGTGACAAACAGAACGATTGGAGGATAAAAGTAGGTATTCGTTCTTCCGATAAACCTGGAGCTTCCATCCGTTCCTCTGCTGTTAACATTTAAGAAATTAATTAAAAATCATTTGGCGCAATAAAATTAAAAATTCTTAGACACTTGTTGGGACAAAAAGATTGTTCCTAAACAAAGAGTCATACTTATATCTGAACTTAACAGGAACTGGGATGAAAGGTGTGTTAAAATATGTCATTTTTTCATCTTTCGGAGCTGGAGTTACTTTAATTTCGTTAATTTCGATTGTTACCTGAGGTTTTTGTGTATTTTCGATAACTGCTGGAGCCGTGGTGGCAACTGGAGTTGATTCATTGTTTAATGGATTAACCTCTGCATTGCAATCTCTAACAGTCCATTTCTTAACTTCGCTGTGCTCACGGCGGAATATAGGAACTTTGTCACACAATTCCTCCTCAATTGGACCACCTTGTGGGTGGGCAATGAATCCTATCTGCTGTAAAGATCCATTTATCGAAGATTTGCACTTGCCTAGCAGTAATCTGAACTGTTGTATATGAATAGCAATGCCATTCTTAAGGAAAATGATTCCACAAACTAATCCTCTTTTCCAGTCATCATCGTTTCCTCTTTCCACGAACTCGCGAATTCTTTTCAGGCGTTTTATAAATGATTCTAAGCGTTCTCCTTTGCGAGACATTTTGATCTCGTCGTAAAAACTTGTCCTAAGTTTCACATAATCATCTAAATCTTGCGATGTTAAGAGATCCCAGTGTGCGGGAAGGTTGTCAATCATTGGAAAGTCAAAGTCTGACCTGCTGTAGCCACTAGTTCTGCGTGGAGAAGATCTATAATAGTCCATCATTTTTGAAAAATGAAGAAGACGATAGGAAAATTTTAGCCGAAACTCACCAATTTTGTTATATTTAGATCCTATATATTATATTAATGATAAATATCAAATAAAATTTAGACGCGGAAATTGAAAAGAACAAGATTTTATGTTTTTTCTTAAAAAAAATTAGTTTTTGAATGAAGAATTTTTCGTAGCATATATTGATTAAACACAATAAATATATTATTAATAAATACAAATCAAAATTGAATGATATTTCGTTATTAAAAATTTTGGCTTCAAATGGATATATATTTTGCAATGTGCATGAAATGAAAAATATTTTTGTCTCAAAAAGCAAATAATTTTGGCAAGGATTAATCGATTTTTTTGAGTTTTGTTAACTTTTAAAAAGGTTTTGATTTTTTATTTCTATATATTTGCATTGCAGACAATTTCGCATGAACCATATGGTTTTATTAAAATATCTGTCATGTAAATTATTCATTTTATCTGCCCTCCATTGAAAAAGCAATTGATAGAAATCCCGAAATTTTAGTGGATTTGGTAATTACAATGGCTAAGTATTATATATATCAAAAATTTCCGAGTTTGAACATTTGACATGTAATGATCGAAGTTTTCGGATTAATTTTAAACTGAATCTTTTAAAATTTGATATCTAGATATAATATTCGAAAATATTTTAAAATGCATCATGTTCCGCATAATTGTTGAACTTGACATGTAAAACATGTCTTTTTGACGTTTGTCCCATTTACACAACTCACCTCGAATAGATTCAGTCAGCCGGCGATTTAGTGTAATTATATCACCATTATGCATTCATGATGCTGATTCTAACTTCGTTTTGTCGTTTCGTTTCAAATTGATTTTCAACAAATTCTATTGTATCATTAAATTCCAATTTCTCGTTAACAGCATTCAATAAAATATGTGATTACTCATGTTCTGCGGTTTATGGCTCATCAAATCGAAATATTTTTATTGTCCAGTAAAATTTCTTATTTGAAGGCTAACATTGATGAAATTGATATTAGAAAATGATATAAGATCAAATTTTTATGAGCAAAAACCTCAAATATAAATATTTTTTTGAAAAAATATTTCAATTCAAGTTTTATCCTTTGTGAATATGATGAACATAAATATTTTGGTGTATATTGATGAACAATGCATGTGAAATTTGATGTTATTGATAATAAAATACATAATATATTTATTACAAACAAAAAATGAATTATTTTCTATTCTTATTCTTTTGGTATAGCCAGTACTCGATGGCATCTTTGCAGGCAGGCATATCATCAGTAACAAAACCATCAACGCCATAATCAAGTTGTTGCTGTAATTGTTGACGATTATTACTATGATATGTTACAATTTCGAATCCCATGTTCTTAAGATACGTAACTAATTCTGGATTCGTAAATATTTCACCAGATGCTAAATTAAATCCTCGAATTCCTAAATCCCTGAAAACAGGAGCGAAAGATCTCAGGTATGCTTCGAATTCCTGGCCACAATCAGCTCGCATCAATGAATATACTGGCCATCTGCTTTGTTTTGTTGCAAGCATCATTGTGATTAAAGGGCAAAACGCTTGCAATATTAGTTCTCTATTCCTTAAATTAGTATTAAATCCATTGAGCATTGTGTTGACATAATAGTTCCTTTCTGCAATTGGAATTTTCAATTTTTCGCAAATATTTGTGTATTTAAGTTCTATCATAAATTTTGTATTAATTGGCATCTCACTTATCATTTCTACAAATGTAGGACGCTCAGTTTTAAATTTTGGATTTACAGATTTCTTGAAAGTGGCTGTTGGAAGCTGATACCATGAATATCCGTACTTCCTTCTTCTATATCTAACATATTGAAGTATGTTATCCGGTTTTTCATTTGTTTCATATAGCATATCATGCATAACTATTATTGTGTCATCTTTTGATAATTGTACATCGATTTCTATCATATCTGCTCCTTGATTTAAGGCTTTTCGGCAGCATCTTGGCGTGTTTTCAAGCATTGCTGATTGATAAAAATTCGTTCCACATCCACGATGTCCAATTGCCATATATTTCGGCATATTTGGATCTATCCTTCCTGTAAGTGGGTAGGAAAGTGGATAAGAAATCATGCAAATTAATGTTATTGAAATTTTTGCATTTTGCTTGCATTTCAAAGTAATGAACTGCGCATCTTTCTTGCTTACATCGGAATATTTGAATTCAAATGTTCCAATTTTGTTATTATCAATGGTTGCATTAAAATTAAAAGAAAAATCATTTTCTGGATTAAATGATTTGCCTACTAGTACTAGCAATTGTGTTTCGTCGTATAATTTGACGTTGTTTATGTTTTGTGGATAGAATTTGAAATTTCCTTTTCTTTTGTACTCATATGCGAATAAATACGTCATCCTTGTCGATAAATCTCTGTATGCGTTAATGATAGATCGATTTCTTGAAGGTTCTGTGGAATTTAAAAATTCATTTACGAAATTATCATAAAGAATTGCATTTAAATCAAGATCAATCGAAAATTCTATGAATGTGAACACGAAAACTAACAGAAATACCAGATAAAGCTTCACGTGAAACATATGATTAATCCTATGAACAATTTTCATTTCATATTTTGATTTAACCAATGACAAATATTATTATATTCTACGTAACTATTATATTAATAAAAAGATATTGCATTATTTTGTTTAATTTATTGATTTCATTTTATCAATTTTTAAAATAGGCAATTATGCTAAGATATGAGATATTTGGCTCGAAATATAAAGATTAATGTTTCATAATCAATGATTTATTCATAAACAATAAAAAATGAAATTCAATTTCAAGAATTAGTGGATTATTCTACTGATCTGACACGCTCTGTCATTAATATATAACAAAATAACATATTTGTATGGATGAATTAATTAATAAATTAGGTTGTATTATGTCTACTGTTTTGTTTTTTGCATTGCTGCTTTCTTTTGTTCGATTAGAGAAAGAATTTTTTCTTTCTGTTTCATTAGTTGTTGTTTTGCATGTGTGAGTCCTTCTATCTCGTCAATAAGAGTTTCTTTCTCTTCTGCGGCTTGAATCATTCTCTGTTTTTCGTTTGTCATCTTTAATGCTTTCTTGTGTTGTTTATCTAAAGCTTCAACTCTTCTCATTTGAAGAACCCTCAAGTCCATGGCCGTGCTCCTGATTTTAGCGCGTTTTTCTCTAATTGTTCTCATTAATTCGATGTTTTCTGCGCACATCAGTTTATATGTTTTGAGTAATCCTGGATTTTTGTCTGCAAAACTTTGTGCTCTTGCGCTAAAAAGCATTTCCATGACTTCTACTGCTTTCGCCTCGAGTAGTCTCAGCTTCTTCTCTTCTCTAGCAACGAAAATGGTTAAATCCTTAGATTCAACGAGATTTCTAAGATTTGTGATTTCATCTGTTTTTACTTGCTTTATGTGTGCTTGAGCATCACGCAAGGCTGTTTCTGCACGTTTGAGAGCTCCACCTCTCCATTTTTCATAAAATAATTGATTAAAGAGTGTTGCATAGATTGCGTTCGTTTGTAATGCTGGGATATTGAGTTCGACGCTAAATGCAAATTCGTGGATCTTATCTTCAATTGTTTCTTCGGGTTCAAATAATTCTTCTTCTTGAGACTTGTCCAAGCCGAGAATAACGTTCTTCTTCTCATCATTGTGTTCTTCCTCTTCTTCATAACTGTCGCTGTATTCATAGGAATAATAATCATCATAAGTCGTGAGTTCTGTGTTATCAATCAATTCAGCATCTGATTCTTCTTCTATGTCATCTTCATCATTCTCTAATAACCGAGACATTTTGATCCTCTTTGTTTTCTTGACTTTTCGAATTTTATTCATCTTAACATCAGAATTTTCGCCATTTTTGCTCGTTTTGTGGCTATATCCTCTTGATTTTGGTGATGAATTCATGGATCCATCTTCGTCAGAGAATTTATTAGAATCATTCAAATCTTCAATGTCTAATTTTTGAGCATTTGTAAGATTATTATCTGTTCCATCACCCTGGCCGTTTTCAGTATAGTTTTTGGAGCCTTTGCCGTGTTTTTTACCTTTTCTTGATGAAATTTCACCTGATTTAGAATGATTTCCTGTTTTTCCATCGGCTTCGTCTTTATGATGATGGTGGTGATGGTGCCTATGCCTCCTATGATGGCTCTTCTGTTTATCTTTGTCATTATCTGCATTTGCGTTATTAACTTCATTATCCTGCTCTTCCTCTTCATCTTCATGAGTAACAATCGAAATAGCTTTTTGAGGCTTGTTTAATTCGATAATTTGAAATTCTGGATTGCAATGAGCAAGAATTTTTAGCACTTTTGTCTCTTCTTTTAGAGTATTGTCTGTATGTAAAGCGATGTATGTCTTTGTTTGAAGAAAATCGCCAGGATTTTGAATAATATTCCAAGAATTTGCCTTTGCAGCAAATGAAATGTCTGATTTGAATGGAGGAAATGATGGAAGATATGTAAGGATTATAACTTTATCATCAAAATAGATTTCTACTTTTAAATAATCTTTATCGGGAAATAAATCTGTATATTCGAACAATTTTGGTAAATTACTGACTTTTTTGATTAAATAAGCAGAGTTCTCTTCGTTTGGAAGTGTTAATGAAGAATTTTGAAGTTTAATCAAAACATCGATTTGTTTTTCAATCAAAGAATTTAAAATCGCAGATAAAACAGATGAAGGGCCTACTATATATGATTTTGTTGCTTGTGTTGATATACCAAACGAAAGCAGAGTGATTTGTTTAATTTTCTCGGTTTCATTGAGTAAAAATTCGGCCATTTGTTGATATCTTCTATTACATCCCAACTCAATCGGATTCGTTGGATCAACAATGACTTCATCGTTTACTTCAATGAAATTCACTAATTTTTCACTCATTTGTCGTTTTTTTTTTTACAGATAAAAAGTGACTTTTTGAAAAGTGACAAAATCAAAAGGTGATGCATAAAAGTGGCAATTTTCAAAAAGTGCTGGTTGAAAAGTGACTAGTTTCTAAAAGTGATGAAATCAAACGTGACTAAATTATAAAAATGACTAATAATAAGGTGAAATTTGTCAAAAGTGACAAGGATTAAGTGTTGCAAAATCTTCATAAAAATACCATCGAATCCAAGTTTTGTTCGTTGATTTGCATTCAGCTAGTCATTCTGCTTAGTGTTTGTGGTTTGTTTTTGCTTTAACAGCTTCATTTTGATCTTTTGAGAGAACAATTATATATTTCTTCGCTGTAAAATGTTTCGATATTGAGTCCATCTGCGTCCGACAATAATTTTCTATTCTACAAGGATAATTGGCGTTATGACAGCCATCAGGACAAGCATGCTTTGATATAATATGAATCATATTCGCATAAAAAATCATGGTTAATTGTAAAAATTCCCGTGTTAATATATGCAATTATGCTCTATATTGAATAATGTACTTCAACAAATATAAAATTAAAGCTTTTTATAAAATCATAACGAAATTCAACCTCAAAATTAATAAGAAGATAAAATAGCATTAATAAATCTCTTAATAATAATGCTCTCGTTCAACTAAATGTGCCAATATTTCTAAAATCGCATAATAAAGATCTACCATACGATAACCTTATAAAAACATTAAAAGTGACACCGACTATCAAATTTCCATAACTTGTTGAAGAACGATACCCAAATTTAGATATTTGCATACTGCATCTAAATACAAGACATTTTTCATATTATTTTTTAAAATTAGTGCGAGCAAAAAATTCTGGTCGATGACTTTATACATTTGCAAGTATTATTGTCAATAAACATAATTTCCGCGAATAACCATTATATGAAACATCTCTCAAAAGTCTTTCTCAATGAAAACGAATAAAATCAAAATTGAGAGAGATTTAGGTCATTATTGGATAATTGGATATTTGGTGTCTGTAGACAATGCTTAGTGTTTTGCAATAAATTCTAAAATTTCTTCTTTGATCTAGCGGCTCTCAGAATTTTTTGAATGTCCACAAAAAAGAAATTGCTGTAATATATCGTATTATCATGTATACTATATATCAGTTCGATAGAGATTGAAAAGATAATTCACAGCTCATAAAAAAACATGGATTCTTATCAACGCGTGGCATACTTTAGGCTGGATTCTTTCGACTTAGGAGAATTTCATGCTTCATATGGATCACGACTCGTTGCTAGTATTGGTTCTCGATCATCATTGATCAGAAACTCGAAAGAATTTGATATACTAGAAAAGAATCCGCAGAAAATTTGGGAACTTAAATATCATAACCCAAATACTACATCATTCGTTTTCACAATAGCAAAGAAACGCATATTCGGTGGAGATATTCATATTGGTGAAATCGTACTCAAAATATCTAATTTCGAGCTTAATAAAGTAGTAAAATGCGAAGTTAGACTTAACAATAATATGAATCCACGACTGAAACCTATTGTTACTCTCTCTGTTCATGTTTGCAATGATGGATCTTTTCCATTTAACGCTCCGCCTGGAAAGCTCAATATTAGCTCTCCTTCTATTTGTAATGATTTATAAAGTATATATTAATCTATCCCATAAAAATCAAATTCGATAAGTAGAAAAAAACACCAAAATAAAGTCTCTGCGTTGTTAATAGTCTTTCATCCAGATTAAACGGAAAATATCTGTCAACTCATGCAAAATTAATTTTCAAAAAAATAATGTAAACTCTGTTTGCTAGAATCATACAAAATCTATTTATATCGTATTTATTTTCGATTTATCATAAGCAAACATGTTCTCATTGAGAAATAAAAATTCGAACAATAAAAATATTCATTTTGTTCCTTTTTATCAGTCTATTATTGCTGTTAACTCTATTTTAGTTAGTAAAATGATGATTTATTGGCTACAAAACGCGTTATTGAAAATCTTTTATTGGTATAAAAGGATTAATTGGGTCAAGCACATTGTATTTTACTTATAAAATGGATTTTCAAACGTTGTCCTATCCTTATCATCAACAAAGCCTAATTTGCAATCATAATCGAAATCTCAACTTTATAGATGCCTTAAAGTTACAAGGATGGTAAAATATTTTTAATATTTCATAGTGAATAATTTGTTATGGATTTTGTTCATAGATATTACTGTGTGTAAAATCTAATTTAATTTGTGCTTAAGCATATTAATAAAAAGTATCACCAATATTGTAATGTTTCATTCTCTAGTTATATTTAGATTTTTTTCCTTTTGTTTCAAATTCGAAAAAGAATCATAATTCTTTTTTCCTAGGCATTCATATATGATCTGAAATACAACAAGTATATACTGACTATAGTTTTGTATATGATTCTATATGTAGATTACGTAAAAGTTTCCCAACAAGTAGCTTTGGCATTGAAGAACATCGTTAAAAAAATCATTTATATCAGGAATTTTACTAGAAGCTCACCAGCACATTTTAATAACATAGTTAAATATAAGACTAGTTATAATAATTAACTTTTAAATTAGAAGAACTAGCTGCATGGTTTTAAATCAAGCAAACTTAAGATATATACTTTGTCATGATAAGAATCGAATTTTTAAACCATTGAGTGTTTAACAGGAGAAATATTTATTAATAGACCCTTATGCATATAATTTTTTGGGTTGCAACTAGGCGGCCTTTTTCCAATTTCTGTTTCCATATACATATGCGTTCTATATGCAATTTCAAAGTCATTTGCATATGGATTTCGTGTGCATATGCTTTTGTATTTGCATATGCAAATTCATATGCATTTGACTTCCAAATAAAAGCAATATCATCTGAAATTTTTAATTTACCAATAATATATGTTATCATTATCATTTTCTCTACAATAGCATAGAGTGATTATAATCTAAATTTTGGAATACGAATCTAATTCATTGAACAATAAAATTGACGTGAATAATATAATAGGGTCCTTTGAGCCAATCCAGAATTATTGCTCTGATAATAAGCAACTTCATTCATCTCCAATTGTAAATAATTTAATTTAAACAAAAAATGCTAATAATATTATCTATCTGCACAATTTAATTATAATTTGTCCGAATAAGGTTTTATTTCTCCATGTTTGATGTTTTAAGGCATTCTCAGATGAATATTAATTCGGAAAAAGTTAAATTGAATGTTATGGTCATTGTAACAGTGTAATTAACGCTAGATTCATTAAATATCGAAGCTTATCCATTTACTCACATTATTATTCATTTTTCTTTATTTTTGAAATATTTTCCATTTTGGATGAAAATAGAAGCTTCATCACAATCTTATACTGTTTAGTCAATTGTAAACGCAGCATATTGATCATGTATTTGATTAATATCGTTAGCTAAATCAAAATGATATTAATTAAAGAATATTTGTTTTATGGAGTTTTATTTTTGCAAGTATGAAAATTTTGGAAGAATACAAGGTATATTAAGTATATATTATAAATGCAGTAGCAAAATCTGAAAAATTTGCTATTTCAACATTATATTGATTGTTTTTCTGTGTGAATTATCATTAATGAGCACAATTGTAATATATATTAATAGAAATATGCTTAATCAAACAATCAAAAAAAAAAATTAATACTCGCATTACGAAACTAAAATATTTATAAATTAGATCCCTTATGTGAATATGAAGTCATTTGTAGAGATAATTGTGTTCAATATAAAACATAATGTTTTGGAACGGAAAAAAATGAGATATAATCCTAGCTAGCTTATATTAGCAGCCTATTTAAGCATCCAATCATTTTGGATGCACTCAAAATGGTCAAATAGATTTACAAAATCTGAGAGAATTGAAAGATAGCGCATTACAGCATCAAAAACGTGAAAATATGTATATTTGGTGTTAAACAGACCCGTAGGCTATGAAAGAATTCGAAATAAACTTGTCATCCAATTTGATAAACGAAATAATTCGATTTTCGCGATTCTAAGTGGATTTTTGCTCTTTATGCAGTCAGCAGCTTCAGAATCAATTATGAAATTTGAAGGTTTAATGAACTGTCACTTTTATCGTCCATCAAAAAATATTTACAAATATGTCAACAGGAAGCCAAGACTGGGATCTCATTGTGGACGAGCCAGCCGACGAGCAGTACCAGAGTATATCTCAGCTGCTTCCGTCCTCTTTGAAAGAAGTCTGGGACGACATCGATTTAGTTTCGCCTGTTGTTCCCAAAAGTCCGAACCCTGTCTTCGAGAGCGGGTTCCCTGAACTAGGAAGCGCACCAAAGCACTCTCGTCCTTTCCCGTTTGCTGAATCGGCTCCTGCGCTTTCTTTCATGGAAGATACGGAAGGAGCAGTTCCTACTCTTGAACCAGAAATAAATACATCAATCGTTCCATCAGCTGAATCAAAATTCCATTACTACAATGTTCAATTTCATCCAAATCGCGTTGAATTATACAAATGGACGCAAGAAGCGCCTTTGACATTAAATAGCTACGTAGTTACAGAAGCTGACAGAGGATATGATATTGGACAGATCGTTGAGGAGCTGAAACACCCTCTGCCGAAAGATGCGAAAGCATGTAAATCCATTGTCCGCCCGGCCTCTCACCACGAAACGTCGCAATTGCCTCTGAAAGCTGAGCGTGAGAGAAAAGCCCAAGAGCTTTGTCAGGCTAAAGCAAGAGAATTAAATTTACCGATGTCTATCACTGGAGCTTCCTTCCAATTCGACAGCAAAAAGCTTACGTTTTACTACACAGCTACTGCATATGTTGATTTTAGGAGCCTCGTTCGCGTTCTCTTCAAAATTTTCGGAATGCGTATTTGGATGGTTTGGCATGACGGCAACGCCCCTGTTCGTGATGTTCTCCAGCGGAATGAGCATAAATAAATGATACAGTATAGAGATCTGATTTCAAAAAACAAAACATTTTTTTATAATACATCCTGATCAATATCTATATTATTACACTCTCAATCTCATTGTTTTTTTTTTAACCCAAGAATCGTTTAAATTTTTGTAAATTTTATTCAAACATAAATTTATTACATTGAAACCAGCCCTAAAATCTTGATAAATCACTACATTCCTTAATAAGCATTATGGATATATTATGTATATTTGTTTAAAAAATGATTATTTTAATATTATTAAAAATAGTTTTATTTTGTTATATTATAGTTTTTTAAAAAATCTAAATAATAAGTTTAATAGTTTATCTATTATAATATATATTTTTGCTATTTATTATAAAATATTTATTGTGTATTTTTAGAAAAATTCACTTTTTATTGTCCATGATAAATAAAATATATTAATGATTTCCGAGTTTAGTTTAGCAAGTTTAGATAATAAAACAGAGAAAGCCTATGGCTTCAATCCTTATCATCCTATTAGGAGGTTATGGGAATACATCATGTATTGCCTCTCTTTAATAGTTTTATGGGAAATTCCATTCGAATGGGCTTTTAACTTCGAGAAAACATTCCTTTGGATGCTTCCTTCGCTTATAATCGATGCATTTTTCTTCCTTGACATATTTGTAGTCAGCAACACAGGTTATTTACATCGCGGCATTATTAAAGTTGACAAAGAATCGATTTCTCAAACAATTCCATTATGGAGGAAGATAGTCTACTGGGTTTCTCCATGGCCTTTCTATCTAATTGGTTTCTTTATGAACAATAATCTCTTATATAACGTTTTAATGCTTTTTAAATGTCTCAGATTCATCAGACTGTATGATGCAAACCAAATCATTAGGAATACTCTCGTTTATATTTCTCCAATTTCAAAATTGGCAAGATTAGTTTCTGGTTTGCTTACTTTGATCCATATTTTTGCGTGCGCGTTCTGGTACACTGGGCATGTTGAAACACCGCGCAGATCTTGGCTCACAGAAACATTTATCATCGAAAAACCAAAAATTATTCAATATTTCCATACAGTTTATTATATCACAACGACAGTGCTCACAATTGGCTACGGTGACCTTCATCCGTATACATTTCCCGAAGTTTGCGTTGTTATTTGCGTCGAAGTTATTGGCGTCTTCTTTTACAATTTCCTTGTCTCAACGATGGTTTCCATTGTCGCTGATCCATCCCGTAACTCGTTCGTCAACAAATACATAAGAATTTCTTCTGCATTTAAATATCGCGGAATTTCTGAAAATTCTATGAAAGAATTGCTTAGATACTACGAATACGTGTGGGAGAAGGACAGAGATAGAGCAGACTTCTTCGAAACAGCTTCAAAAATGCCAATAGGCCTCCAAAAGAAGCTTTTCTTGGCCCTTCACTCAGATGTCTTCGATAAAGTCGAGATATTCAAGTATCTACCTGAAGAAATCCTCGAATCCATTGCCATGTCTCTAAGGCCGAGGATTTTCACACCTGGAGACTTTATTATAAAGGCTGGAAGACCAGCTTCAAGGATGTATTTCGTCACTGAAGGAAAAGTCGACATTATTTCGCCCCAAGGCGCTCTTTTAGCTGTGATGGATGGGTTCAGCGGCTTCGTGCTCGGAGAGACGAGTGTTATCAGTGGAGATCCAGAGAAGAACTCATCTATAGCAGAAACATATGTTGAAGCCTTCGAATTGAGCAAGGATGACTTCATAGACTTGACCGAAGAACACCCAGTTCTCGCTGAACACGGCCTCACAAGGAGAAGAGTCAAAGCAAAGCCAGAGCCAAAAGATGACTAATTTTTTGTTTGATATAAAAATAAATTTGTTCTTTCTATTAATTTAATCTATTAAACATAAAAAACATTAACCTAAACCTTGTATTTTTTCAATATTTTAACGTTAAAAACTATTTTTATTGCAAAATTTTAGTTTTTAAAAAAATGTTGAATTTGGATCTTAATCTTGTAATATAAGCTATAAATTGTGCTGATATTTTCTATTATATACTTGATTTTATCAATTTCACTGACAAAATATTTATATTTTGAATTTTGGTTTAAATTTGCAGGAAAAGGCTAAATAAGATGAAGTTGTTGAATATTGTTGTGCGGTTGAAATAAAATTAAATAACAAACATTTATTTGGCATAAAACAAATTATTTTTGATTAAATCTGATGTGAACTTCTTTGTTCTTTCCACCTAGGACAGCAGCTGCTGTAATAGAAGCTGTGGACTTCATATCATTGATTAATTCTTCTTGATCTCTTATTTGGTATTTAAGTTTCTCATTTTCGCTGATAAGTCTGTCTTTGCGTGCCTGTCCGTCTTTTTGGTTCTCCTGGAACTTCTCCAGCATGTTTGAAGCGATTTTTATCTTTTGCTCGAATTGTTTTCTGTCTTCAATCATTTTCTTCATTTTTTCAAGCTTTTTCCTCTTTTCTGATACTTCAAACTCTAGGTCAGATAGTTCTGATTCCGCTGCTTGCATCAAAGCTGCAGTTTTCTGTCCTTCTATTTCGCGATGAATATTTAATTGTTCATAAAGCGCGCTTTCCAAGTATGTTTTAAGCACATCCTCTTTCGCGCACAATTCTACGTATTCTCCGCTTTTGTCTATGGCAATTCTCTGCATTGTTGTTCCGCTCATCAAATTCCAAGTTTCTCTTCCATCCGCTGAGGCGCAGTATCCGTGTCCTGTCTGGTTGAAGTGTACTAAAGCGTGCTCATAGCAGAAACTGTGCGCACACGTTAAGCAAATATAAGGACGATCGAATGTTCCGCAAATCTCGCAAGGAGAGAGGCTTAGCGATGAAATTGGCGCATATCTACATAGCGGGCATTCCCATTGCTTCATTCTTTGTGCGCAAGCGGTATGCATGGAATGTCCGCATGAAAAAGTTATCAGCTGCAAATCTGATACCAGAGCACACAGGCAAATTGCACAGTTATTGTCGTAAAATTCGTTGGATATAAACCTGTCAACAACTTGTTTTAATTTTCGAGATTCGAATTCGAATGAACTTACGTAGTTAAAACTTAATGTATCGAGCGAGCAAATAGGAGTTGGATTTAAATTTAGCTCATTTAGCATCTTAATCGTTGCATCAATTGAATTTCCTTTCGCAATGATCGTAAATGTCGGTGATTTGTCTGTCAAAAGGACTATTGAGTTCGATGAGTACGCGTGGTAGCTGTTAATGAACTTACAAACGTCAGATGGAGTATAATATAGTCTTAATCCTTGAATACAGACTAAACATTTGGAAGGGTCATCTCCCAATATAATAATATTCGATGTTTTAATTCCTTTTTCGACACTTTGTATGCAAACTCTCTGTGGTTGACTCATTTACTATAATTTTTTTGATTACAATGAAAATTTTGAAAATTTTGGAAATTTTTGTTGATTTTTAATTAGCGATTTATATAATTTAGTTGATTTTAAGTAATTTTATAATTAAAATATAGCTTTTTGATTTAATGATTTTTCAATTCGAAATTGCAACTGAAAATATATGATAATAAGCAACTATTCTTGTATTATTTGATACTGTTATGATTTATCTATATATCTATCGATTAATCTTTTGTTGTTTTTTGATATTGATCATTTTTGTCATTGAGAAATTTTTCCTAGAAGTAAGGTTAAATCTCTGAAAATGTCTGATGTCAAATGTAAAATGTCAAGATGTCAAAAAAAAATTATAATTTCCAAAAAAAATCGAAATATTGATATATTAGTAATAATGTATTTAAGGTTGTTTTAAAGCGAAAATTTGAGAAAAGTGTAGATCCATTTTGCATTGAAAACTTTTCAAAAGAAAATTTATTAATAGGATTTAATACAAAATTACGCAATATTAGACTATAATAATATTGGATTCATTGTAAAAATAAAATTGTAAATTAACGTGTTTTTCCGATCCATATTTCGATGAAAAAGCAATGAGACAAAAAGTGAATTTTTACAATCATGGTGAGACAACTAAGACAACTAGACAACTCTATAATATAGAACTTCTCGAGCCCTACAAAACAACCCGCGTTACGACGCTCTGTCGCAAGAAGATCCCGTGATATATCTAAAACAATCACATGGGAGAAAAGAAAAGCTAAAGTTCTTGGAACTGGATCAAAAGGTTGCGAGATTCATATTAATAGATGCATATAAAAACAGAACCAAACGGAATTTCGCATTTTTTTCGAAAAATTAAAATTCTTCGAAATTACGCATTTTGGCATAATCGAACAGACCGTCAGAGGAATCATGGATTAAGAAATCATCATTATCTACAGGACTCACGGGTTTTGCTTCTCTATTGGCTAAATTTAGCAGGTTTGACTTTATCTGGCATGAAACACCAATTTCAGCTCTTTTGAGATCGCTTTCGGTAATAAACAGCAGCATGCCATTCAGCGAGAGCAGAACCCGAAATAAGGAAAATTTATTATTCTTTTTGTAATATCCCGCTATAATGGCTGTAGTTCCGTTGTTATATATCGACACAAACTTGATATCAGGGAATCCTGTAAAAATCAACGAAATGATTTGCTTATAATCATGATTTGCAAAAAGTAGTTTCATCGCTTCAACGAATGGATCGTTGTTTATCCTGCCCTTGAATATCTCTGCGTTGCTCGTATTGTAGAATTTTGTCGCCAAAAGTATATTTCCAAGACCTTTTTTCCAAGTTTGCTGAATACTAAGTTCCAGCATGAATTTGTATCTATCAGTTTCACGAAAGCTTATAAATGGTATGCCCATGTAGCGTAGAACCCGACAATATGTGAAAAGTACAGAATCATAAATTTTGAATTTCTTGATATAATTGCTTGCATCGTCCCCGAAGTCAGTGCACGCTTGAATAGAAGCCATAAGAGAGCGCCTCTCCGTTGCGTTGAGTTTTTTTTCGTTGACAATAGTTTCGAACTTTTTCATTGTCACTTTTGAATCACGTATTTTTCAGTTTTAAATCCAGATGCAAAATTCCAACTAAAATTAAGCAAATTTTTTATTAAATAACAAAATCAAAAAAAAATATAAATTAAAATTCCTTGTAAACTTCTTCTGCGAAATCATCGAATTCTAAAGACGTATTATTCCAATTCTCATTAAAAAGCTGAATCAGCTGATCCGGATAACTATTTTCGATATTTTTGAAATCTGCCATCATTGCAATGCCAAGCGCTTTCTGTTTGAATATCCTTCCTGTTATGCTGTCGGAATTGAATAAAAGATTATTCTTCGAAATAATATAATTTGGATAGCTTGTGTCGTTTCCGATTTTAACCTCTATATTTGGAATTCCAGCAACAAGTCCTGCTGAAACGAGTGACATATTAAGCTGGCTGTTGTGACTTAATAAAATTTTAATTTTTGTATTGTTATAAGCAGCATTAATTAAAGAATTTTGAACGAAGAAGTTGTTTGGCAGGTCAAAATATGCACTAGAAATGTATATTTCGTCTTTAGCAGCCCCTAAAAGGTTCCAAGCAGCTGATTTTGTGTCTGTTCGTCCAGGCGCTGAAGCAAGAGACACTGGAGAAGCAATATATATATCACCGTTGCTTAGTGTATCGACAGATGTGTTCTTTGTCATTGCAATGAACTTAGAATCCCAAAATCGCGATTGCGGTGGAATTGTTTGATTCAATTCGGAATCCATTCTAGCCCAAGCTAACTCGAAGAAGTGGGCAGCATCATGAACAGTTTTGCCGTCAGTAACTTTGAAAGCTATCTGTTGTGTTTTATTAAAATCTATTAATGATACGAAATTTGACATAAGCAACAGTTTCTTTCGATCAATGACAAGCATGTCAGTAACAATGTAGTCGAACTGTGTAGAATTATGGATATTCTTAAATTGAAGTCTTGGATGTCTGAAGAAATCTGTGTCATTTTTGGTATGTTTCGTCATGATAAGTTTTACGTTAACATTACGATTCATAGCATCGTTTAACGCTTTAATGAAATGAAAATTCGGATCAGTTGTATTTAATTGTCGAGAAATGATGTAAATATCGGTTTTTGCTGAATTAATGTCGTTTTTAATCCCATTGATGTAATTCGAATTGTTTCTATGTGGTTTATAGATATATAATTCAAGTTTGCGATCGGGTGGTGATGGAATTTCGACTCTACCTGTAAAAACTGATGCTATATACAGGGCAATGCCTGAAAACAATGATACAAAGGCAAATATCCACTGTATTACGTGTTTTTGAGATTCTTTCACCATTTACTGGCGATTTGACAAATAAATGTATTTTATGACATGTAACATAATTTATTTGACATAAATTTTTAAAAATGCAAATTATTGACATGTATTATGATTTATTTGTCAAAATTGTTCAGAAAAAATATTTATTGACATGTAAAACATTTTATGTGACAAAAATATTTTGTTATGTAACAATGAGATTGTTGACATGTAATGTAATTTATTTGTCAAATTTATTTGAAAAAATCAAAATATTGGTGTGTAAAATAATTTATGTGACAAATATATTTTTGCCATGTGATATAAAATATTAACGATGATCGGTCCTACGAGTGTTGTGCCAAATCCTTTGGAAAAAATTCAGTTGGGAACTGGAGCTTATGTCCAGCTTGCTCTGAAAGTCAAGAATAACAAAGTTCAAGACATCGTCCAAGAAATAACAAAAAAGGCAATTGGCTGCCGCTCATTATTTGATGAAGAAAACTACGTTTATACAGACAAGCCATGCTTTACATATCAAATTCCAGACACTTTCCCTAATTTAGAGGAAGCAAGCAAATACGTTGCTAAAAACAATACAATTGCTGAATCTGAGAGACTTGCATGTGTTTGCTACAACAAAGACACAGTTATCTTCAACAGCAGCCAAGTCACAGCTGACGGCAGTTATATGAAGATGTTATTAGATCATCTTTGCGGCCGCCAAACACCAAAAGACCCACAGCACAGACTCCATGTTTCTATGGGCGATGCTCTTTTTGATAGATTCTCTAAGCACACAAATCCAATCAATACAATGACAACGCCGATCCGCAACTACCGCAAGCCACAAGAGAAGGAGTACGGAATTTACAATTTAATCGAAATCCCATTGAAAGAAAAGCCACACAGACTCACAGATCGTTTGATGGTTTCTGTAACTCTTTCCGCAGCAGCTTACAACAAGTTCTTGTCCAATGTCGCGTGCCAGGTCACTGTTGACGCAAGGCGCTACCTCGAAAACCCAGACTGGCGCCATTGCAACTTCTTCAGTCTCCTCGTTGCAGACGCACACACAAACATGGCGACTAAGTACGCGAAGTTGACAATCACTGAATTGGAACAGTCACTAAGGAAAGACCTTAAAGAAAAGCTTGCCAAAGACGAGCCATTGAGCACCATTGGCCACATATTCAGGGGAACTTATACAAGGCCAATGACGGGAATAGTCAACGTTTGCAACTTGGGAGTCTACAAGACAGGTGGCGACATCACAGATGCAATGGTCACAACATCCATTTCCAAGGGTCCATTCCCACCAGGCGGACTTTCAATCTCCACATCAACTGTCAATGATGTCCTCAGGGCTCGTGTTTACACATCTCCATACCTCACAAGCTTCAAAGAGGCTGAGAAGTTCAAGAAAGCCGTCGAATACTGCATCAAGGAATTGAAGGCAGAAATGAACGTTCGTGAGGCATTCAACAACATCACCAAGCTCATTCACCAGTAATTTACTTATATACATTACTTCTATGTAATATGTACATGAATTCTATTAAAATTATTATATAAAATCAGTATATTTACTAATGAGTATTTTTTGTGAAAATAAATCTTATTGACTGATGATGCATATTTGAGTTCTTTAATCTTGGAGATTGTAATATTATGTTGTTAATCGAAATGAGCATATTTCTCACATCATTTTTGAAATTAAAATCAAAAAGAAAATGAAGATCACAGAACTTCAAAAATAAATTGATTTGATCATGAAAACATTATTCCACCTTTATCTCATGAATTGTAGAAGATATGTTTTGATATTGAAATATGAACACTATAATGAATGCCTGATAATTGCGCTTCATGTAAGGTTTATCAGAATTACTCATCCAATAAGTGCTATCTTAATTAATATGATGAAACAATTTAAATTGTATGAATTTGAATTTCAGGGTGTAGCCAATATTAAGCTGTCAAACTTTTGATCATAATGATGAATGTATGTGACACTATTAAATAAATGAATAATATTTTACGACAAATTTTTGTTATTTTATAGATGTTATATGAGAAAAAGTGAAACTATTTGTCTCTAAATTAATAATATCAATAAATTAGAAAATTGCCGATCGGAAGAAAAAAAAAATTTTCCGATATAAAAAAAATGAAAGTTTTACCATCATTACCCAAACACGATTATTTGCATCAGTTGGAGAAAGCTATTAAGAAGCAGAACGATGTAATGAGTGATATTTCAAGTGATATCAAGGAATATTTCTCGAAAGCATTATTTGCATTCGCTAAAAGTTCACCAGAAGAGCTCGATCCTATATACGAAAGCTTCATAAACTCTGGTGTGAAGTTTGCCAACTCATTCTCATTGTTCGTTAAGAAGATTCAGCCGACTTTAAATTCAATTGATGAGCTTGAAGACAAATTTGCACTCGCTGCTAAGAAATTTTCGCAATACCAGGATGATGTGAAGGATGTCCGCAGTGAGCCAACACCTGAAAACATTGAAAAAGAGAAAAATGATTTATTAAAATTTGTTGAAGAGTTCCAGAAATCAAACTCGGAGTCAAATTCACTTCTTCCCTGCTTCTTAGTTCTTTATATTGCAAGCTGCACAGCTCTTGCCGATGAAGCAAATACTTTCGTCGAAGAAATCACGTCACAAGTCGAACAATTCAAGAAACCCGAAAAGACAAAAGAAGAGATAGAGCTTGAAGAGACAATTAAACAGCTCGAACTTGACGTTCAAAAACTGAATGAGCAGAAGGCTGAAAAACTCAAAGCTAAACAAGGTAAAGAAGCTGGAGCTGAGAATGAAAAAGCTGACGAGAAGGCTGAAGATGAGAATCAGGCTGCAGCCGAATCTGAGCAAAAACCAGAAGAAACGAAACCAGAGGCTACTGAAGAGCCAAAAGAAAACAAAGAGAATACTACTGCATAAATCTGTTGTCATAAATATCCCTGTTTTGTGAAAAATTAACATTTTTATACAATTTTGGAAACTAACTAGAAGTATTTATAGGAACATCAAGCAAAACTTGTAGTGAAATAGAATATCTATGGAAATTGACAATAAATCATTAAAAAATTAAATGAACAAAGATTATTAAAGTAAATCATGATATTTTATTTGATATTATTCATGTATTTGGAGAGTATACCAATATTAATTCTTTAGAAAAGATATAATGTAAGAAATGGAAGAAAAGCAAGTATCTTTCTTGTATCTTAAGATATCTAACACTATGATTTCCGTAAGCTCATTTGGCCGAGCGGTCTAAGGCGCTAGTTTTAGGCACTAGTCCGAAAGGGCGTGGGTTCGAACCCCACAGTGAGCATACTCTTTTTCATTTTTTCATCCCAGTTTTTTACAAACAAAATAGTTTCATTTCTTTTATTTATTTATAATACCTATATTCATAATTATATCTTAAAAATAAAAATCTCATTAAATCTTTACCAAACATTCAATATTTCGCGTTTTTATTTTAAAATTTGTTAATTATAACATATGTTCCATCTAAATATGCAATAAAATGAATAATTAGACACTTTTTGAAATTGAATGGTCGTGGCCTTCCTTTTCTCGAGATGTCTGCTAAAGTCGTCAAGAACACAGGCTATTTCTCCCGCTTCCAGACAAAGTTCCGCAGGCGCCGTGAGGCTAAGACAGACTATGTCCA
>MRSU01001918.1:0-15515 GCA_008369845.1 Trichomonas gallinae
TATTTTTGATTATTAATTTATTTCTTCAAATTAAGCCGAAACTTACATATATTAATCAGATGGACATAAAAATGATACTTTATAACTTTGAGATCTCAAATCCCATCACAAAGCCAGAAAGCGAGTTGAAACACTTCTATGAAGATCTATTATTATCAATTCAAATTTCTAATAAATTGACATAAAAATAATCATATGCATGATAATAATTGTTTTCCCGTAAACAAACAGTCGGTTTAATTTTCCAATGAAAATATTTGAATAGTTTACAGATATTGTTCAAATCTATGAATCATGATATATTAGCATTCAAATGATGTTATTCGTGTTTTGCCTGTCAAGTAGGAAATTTTTCAACGTCAGATATTTTGAATATTGTCTGATATTTTGAAAAGTGACAATATATTAATGACATTGTAAATTTACAAATCACATGTCATAATTTACATGACGGTATGATAGCGCGAATTTGCAATTTTATTCAGCGCGCAAATAGCGAGGCGGAATCCCCTTAAAATATCTGTAATACCCTGCAAAAAAGGGAAACTTCACTTTTGGGTTGTTGGACATGAAATGACCGAGCCAGTTTCAACTGCACCCGAGCAATACATTGGGATGTGTTGTATATCCTCGGATACAATCCATATCCATAAGATTTTCTGCAAATTAGAAAATTTTGAAATTAAAATCGAACTCGTTAGAACATTGCTCTATCTACATTATACCCAGATTGCACTCCTCAAAAAGGAGTCAAAAAAACACTTTTTGGATCTGCAGATATGCCACAACACTTCTCATACATTATCTCAACGTTTATAGAGTTTATCATGATATCATTACATGACATATTTGACATGTAAATAGTGTTAAGAAAAATAAAAAAATGTAAATCAATTAAAGGTTATTTTTGCCTGGAAGATAGCGAAAATGGAGTTTGGGAAATTTCCAGAATATCTTCCGAATTTGCATCCCTAATCTACAACATCCATATTAAGTATTCATGTGATAACTGATCGAGCACAAATTTGTTTTGTGAGTAAAGAAGGTAAAAAAGTCAATTTGTATATAGTTTTCCTTCTTCCAAATAAAGAAGCTGTATTTGATTTTATAAAAATTTAAATTTATAATAAAGGAAGAAGATTTACTTGCCCTTCTTCTTCTGCTCGTTAGCAAGCTTGCGTTCCTGGGCAGCGCGGGCTTCCTCCTCCATGAAAGCGTTGATGATACGGTCTTTGACGACAGCACCGCAGTAGACACCACCATATGGGCGAGAAACTGTTCTCTGATTCTTCTTCATACGGCGGAGTTCGCATGTTTTGACGCACTTGATACCAGCAAGGCGCTTTCCTGTCTCAGCGCATCTAAGGCCATTCTGGCGCTTTGTGATGTAGTGAGCAACAAGCTTGTTGCCTGGTGTGCGAACTGGAGCAACACGGTTACGCATTGTGTGGAAACCAAGGGAGCGGCGGAGAGTGTACCTGTTGTCTACCATAAGATCAAAAGGAAGGGCCAAAACCGCCCAACTTTTATCGTCGAAACGGTTTGTCAAATTTCATATAACCAATAATTTTATATATAACTATGTATACAAATTCATTATTTTCACTTGATTCAACAATCTATAAGTTGCAATTTTTACTTTACATGGCATATTTTCTCAATATCTTTGTCAACAATATCAAATACATTATAGTTATTCTATTTTATCATATAAATAAGCAGACTTACAACCGACTGCTTTTGACGAAGCAAATTTATAGATGAAATACATATTGAAAGCATATAACTTATATTGATTTCTTTTGATATTAAATTTTTACATGTCAGATTGGCAATTTAGTCAAATCTATTTATTAATGTATTATATGCTTGGTGATGAGTGTATAATAGCATATTCCTTCAATATAAGGTGTTTCCTTAATATATACTCTATATCTCATATGTAATACAATTTTGATATTGATCATTAACATATATGATCTAATATAGATTCATTATTAAGTCAAGCATAAAACATACAATAATATACTATGCTACGAAACAATAACCACATATTAAGATCATATTTTTGATAAGAAATGTTTAGGTAATGTGTTATTCTTGTTTAGAACATCAAACTTTCACGCTCATTAGGGTTTAAAATTGGATTCACAGATCCATTTTTCATTAAATTTTGGCCGAGGATACTATTCGAGTTGTTGATTCTTGTTCACTTTACAAGATAAATAATGACGGAGAAGTAGTTTTTGCTCGATCCAATGTAGAAACATATACAAATTTGCTATTTGATCCATGCATTCACAAAAATATCAATCCGAAAGATGCAAAATATGCGACACATCACATCTTCACATTTACAAACGATGTATTCTACTATCATGTATATCATTTTAATCACAAATCAAAGAAATACGCTTTCATGATTATGACGAAAACAAGATTTCACACAATATTTTATACGTTCTACGAAAATATCGAAGATGAATACCCAAGTAAATACGCTGCACTTGATATCAACTCTTTCTTCTTATATGTATCATCTTTGCTTAGTTTTTGGACTTTGACTGGAAATATTCTTCACATTGTATTGTCTGAGAAAGAATATGATCAAAGCCTCGAATACGCGCCCTCAAACACATTTACTTGGAGACCATCGAATATTTTACCAGAAAACACTAATTATCGTAATCTTTGGGAAACACTATTATCAGATACACCCATATATGTTGAATGCGTAGATCCAAACTTGTTATCAAAGACAGTAATAACTATATCAGGTTTATCTATTCCAATTCAGTTCAAAGGGAAGATAGTATTAAAATATAACGTAGATGATACGGATCCTTCCATTGATGAAGATGCGAAAATAATCGGTTTAACAAAAATTATAAATAGAAAGCATAAATTCATTTATAAGATCAAAGAAGTAGGAAATTCCGAACTTCAAATGCTAGAATGGCTTCCATGTCCAAGAAAATTAAATGAATTATGTGAACACGTGATGATTCATAGATTATGTCGAGATCCATTCTGTTTGATAAGAGGGATGGGACTCCTGACTGAAGATGTAAATGAATACATATCTGATGAGTCAGCACATTTGCTTCCATCACAAGATATATTAATTAAATTCGGGAAATCAAAAACACTTCAAGAATGGCTCAATAACAAACTCTACGACGATAGTTTCAGGAATGCATTTTTAAGTCTTGACCCAGAAGTATATTATCAGAATTTCTCAACAGCAAAACTTGAAAATCAACTCGTTATTCTCGATGGCGTTACAGAACGATTCAAGAAGGATAAACACGTGTGCTTAATTGTTAAGTCTCATAAGAAAAGAATTAATTCTTTGCTGGGAAAATAAACATGTTTGTATGTAGAATGAAATTTGATTTTTTAATTATATATGTGTTTTACCATATAAATTCAAAAATATCGAGATAGATTGACTTAATGAAGAACAATATAAAGTGTTTATATATAACAATCCATATTTTATCAATTGTATAAACATATTTTCTGCAATTTTATTGTTTCTACAATCATTGCTTGGAACCATTTAATGACTATCAACAGATAAGTTTAAATTTATATCTTGATTGAATTTCGAATTTGATAAAGTAAAAAAAAGCAACTTGCTTCATAGGATATAATCAGCTCAATGAAATCATTAATTCGCTCGAATAAAAACATTCAAACATTTATTTTAGGGTCTCGTAAATATTTCAAATTATTAAGATGGTGCAGTCCCTTATATATAATTTTCATGTGTTATTCTAAAAAGAGTATTGGATTTATTTTCCTTGGTATAAGCAGCGCAATGAGCCTAATTGGAATCACTTGTTGGGTAATAGGCTCAATGCAACCGAATTATTCTACATCAAAAATATTAATATCAATACCAATTTTTCCCACGACAAAAGATGGTATGTCTTACTGGGTATCTACTAAATATAATATCGAATCACAAACTTATTCAAACTCAGAACCTCTTAATTTCGATATTGATTTATCAAAATATGACCAAACACAGAATTTTATGACATTTTACTTAATTCATAACATGTATTATATAAATACGTCAATAAACTTTATCACAAGCACGAAAACTGTTTTAGAATCACAAAATATAAACACAACATATTCATATACTAATGAAACTTACACAAACATCAACCAAAATATCAATCTTTTGACTCATAACTTAAAAACGGGCGGCTTTTACAAAGTTTATTGCCCTGAATCAACTCTCATAACTCAAAATTCTGGTATTGAACCTCTTTGTAACAGATCAACCGGATACCCAATGAAAATTTACCATAACTTCACAGCTACAGAAGTTTTTTCAATTAAATTGCACGATCACGTACAGCAATTTACATTAAATATCCCATATGGTCGATTTATTCCATTTAATTACATACATACACCTCAAATATACTTTGCTGCATGGCAGCAGACAAAATCTACTGATGTTACTTTATCTGGTGCAATAATTACAGCTGGTGGCTTCCTAGTGTTGACAGCATCAATTGGAATATTTATATCAATGATTGTCGAAGCATTTCCATGATATTAATTTTATATTTTGTTTATTTCCGTCGTTGCTATTGAAGAATGATATACACTCTGTTTTGTTGTTCTATTTTGTTTGTTTTCTAAAAAGCTATAGATATATAAATATATATTAGTGTGAAAACCATCATTAAGCAGCATTGCTTAGTTCATATAGTATTATTTAAAGCCGTATGTTTATATTTAGCTTTGTTAAATATACAACAATTGAGTTTATATTATTGATTAAAATTTTGCCATGTAAAATATTTACAATAATTTTTGTCAAAATATTTGATGAGTTCAAAACATGATTTTTCTGCTCTAAAACTTTTAAAAAATGAAACAAAAACAAGTGACATTGATCTAGGAATCTTAGCAGAATCAAATATGATCAAGACAAGTAATCTAGAGGAAATACAAGCGTTATTTCAAATTCTTTTAGGACAATTGCCTCAGAATATTTTAGAAATTCTTGATAGAATTTACAATATTACAAGAATATATCCGAATGATGTCAGTAGTATGTTTCCAATCGAAATTCTTGACGTTTTATTTCAACTCACGAATTATCCTCAATTTCAAAGCAAAGTCATCGAATATTTAACGTTAATTACATGTGATGGCTTCCAAATTTATGATTATTATGTGAAAATCAATATTTTTGATTTCATTTCTAAATTATTCTTAGATAGCTCATGTCCAACTGATAAAATCACCATTGTAAAGTTTTTGAACTACGTCATTAGATTATATGTTAATGAGAGGAAACAAATTGGTGAAGAAGAGGATGAGGAAGCTACAACCATCGATAAAATACTACTCAATTATCATATATTCGACCACTTGTTTAATTTACCGCGCTCTCATCAAATTATTTTAGAAATCATTGATATTATGTCGAGTTTGATACCATATCACGATTTGTATGAAAAATTTATATCATTCTTAGTTTCACTTGCTATGGAGAAGAATTACTTAACCTCTCACGTTTTTGAACTTCTCAAAAAAATTATACCAAACAATTGCACTGATTCTTTAGAAAATTTCCTTTTCAGTGATAATTTTGTTAATTTTCTATTGAGTCTATTAGATTCAGAGTTAAAACGACAATCAATAGAAATGTTTGAACAAATTATATATTTTGGGGATGATGCGATAGCAAGAATTTCACAATACAATATTATAGATTATATTCGTGGATGCCTTTTTGATGAAGATGAAAAATTGGTTTTAACTGCAATTTCTTTCTTCCAAGCTTTGAAATATTCAACAGAAACAGATTTGCCTTTCATATTCAGCGATTTTAATCTTGTAGAATATTGTCAAAATAGATCTTACGAAGTTACAGAAAAAATTGTTAATTTATATTTATCATATGTTTGTTTTTACACAGGAGAGATAATAATGTCGATTATTAATATAGATACTATCGAATTTTGCTGTGATCTTGCAAAATCCAATGAATCAGCACAAAGATTAATTTGTTTATCACTCAAAATGATATTGCATAGAATTGCAATAGAATATGAATTTGTTGAACAAATTAAAGATGTTCTTGCTGAGTATGACTTGCTCGATTGCGTTAATGAAATTGATATAGCATTTCAAGATTAATGAAGAATTAAGATCATTTACCGAATAAGTAATGTATATATATATTATGTTTGTATAGAATAAATCATATGCATTTAGATTTTGAAAACGTCAAAAAATTCGCATTAACTTAGGGTAAATATGCAATTGAAATTTATACATAGAAGAATATAGTGAATATATTGCATAAGTACTATATAATTTTACAATCTGACAAAGATATGCACGAGATAACTGAGATTGAACAAAAATACCCCGTTTCGATGGAAAATACTGCATGATAGCATGTGTAACAGACCATTAATATAATGAAAGCATAAACATACTTCAATTGCTATTGTAAGTTTTTTGACATATAAATTATTACACGTCAATTTTAGATTTTATATGTCATATTTCAATTTTATATGTCAAAATTTATGGTGAATTTAAATTCATGATTTACATATAATACTTATTTTAAAATTTTAGCAATTTTCAATATTCGATGTCAGTTTTTTAATATAAATAATGGAGAGATTTGCAGAATTTTCGGAATTTCTTCAGAAGTCTCCTACACCATATCATTTTACAGAATACAGTCGCAAATTACTCAAAGATGCCGGCTTTATCGAGAAAAATGAACGCGAAGTTTGGACTGATATTCCATCTCGCGGATTTTTCATTCGTGATGACAGATGTTTAGTCGCTTGGAATGATAATGGACATGACAGATTCTCCATTATTGGCACTCATTGCGACAGTCCTTGCTTAATTGTAAAACCTAATTTTGCACAAAGCGGAAAAAATTGTAAAAAGGTTAGATGCGCAACATATGGCGGAGGATTATGGTACTCATGGATGGGAAGAAATCTCAGACTTGCAGGAAAAGTTGTTGTTTCAACAGATGAAAGAAATTTCAAGAATTATTTATTTGATTCAGAAAGGGGAATTGGAATGATCCCATATTACACTCAGGATCCGTTAAATCCACTATATAAGGAAGAAGATGATCTTATTGTAATGATTGGTACAGAAAAATGCAAAAATCTTAAGGAATTCATTGCAGAAAAGCTTGGAGTTAAAGCTTCATCAATATCTGATTACGATTTGCGCTTTGTTAATGCAACTCCACCAAATTGTTTCTCAGGCATCATTGCAGCTCAGAAATTAGACAATTTATCAAATACTTACACCGCACTTAAATCATTTTTGACAGTTTCGCCAGCTGCAGGCATTACAAATGTCATGATTGCTTTTGATAACGAGGAAATCGGAAGCTCAACACAGTGTGGTGGCAAGGCTGATATTATTGGCGATCTTTTACGCAGATTGGTACCAAATAAAGCTCAAAGAAAGGCTGTCGCACGAAATTCAATTATTTTATCGTCTGATACTGCTCATGGAACACATCCAAACTATCCAAAGACATCAGATCCAATATGTGAAGTCAAACTAAGCAAAGGAACATGCATATCTCTCGATAATGGAACATGCGATTCTAATATTCCTAAAATCCTTCCATTTGCAGAAAAAATTGCAATCAAGTCAGGTGTCGGTCTCCAAAAGGCCTACCAATATAAAGGATCTGGTGGTTCTACAGTAGGACCGATGTCCGAAACAAGATCCGGAATCACAACAATCGATATGGGAATTCCATGCTTGGCGATGCACTCAATAAGAGAAATGTGCTCGATAAAAGACTTAGACGAAAACCTGAAGTTTATGTCAACATTTTACTCAATGAGCAAAGATAATTTTGATATCTAAACTGTTTCTTTTCGATTAGATTTCAGCTTCATTTTGATGAATATTCATCAATATATTAATATAAATTTTGAAAGAAAGCAATATCTTCACATTAATATATTCCTTAATCAGATAACTTTTCTAATTGAATTCATCAAATTATTAATATTAGTTTATCAAAATTGCATACATCCTTGAATTGTGTTTCAAAATATGAGCATTACTAATCAATAGATGGATAGCGCACTGTTAAGAGCGTATATATTCATAATGCTATTAACCAATCTTAAAGGTTTAGTGAAATAAGTTGAATTTGGTATTTCATATATAATTTCATTGTAATTTTGATAATTGGATTGAGTTGCAGAGCTTCATTCTAAAATATGCTTGTGATAAGTGATAGTACTATAAGATGGTGTTAGTTGTATGTTTCAAAATCTTTCTTATCTTGAGATAACATTTTCAAAATATGTCACCAAAAATGCTGCTAATTTGGCGTGGTTTCAATTTGATGAGATTGCTATATATGTGGTTGATGTTGACAGAATCTAGAGAATTAATTATATATGATATCACAGTGATGTTGATTTTAATTTTGAATGTATATTTAAAATAGGGGCTGTCATATTATACCAGGGGTAGTTAGTTTTTTTAAATGCCAACATATGATGATTTTAAAGATAAACTGAGGTTCCTTGAAAACGCTGGAACTCTTGAAGTCTTCAAATTTATGAATAACTCACCTCAATATCCATTTTTCTTCATTGTTGAATCTTTATGGTGCTGCTACTTAGTCAAAAAATCTATTACAGCGAAGAAAAACAGCCATAAACGTCATGTAAACCAAATTTTCCAAATAATTTTATCATTTCTTGTAGCATTTGTAATGACTTTTGCATCGCGTGAAATTACTTCAAATGTTTTCCACAAACCATCGCCATTAGTTACAAATAAACTTCAGATCCCTATATTTATTGCATTTGGTGTCTTAATGTTAGTATCACCATACGATGTGTTCTTTAAGCTCACAAACTTGCTGTATTACTTTTTAGGACTATTCCAAGGTATCAATGAAATGCGCATTTTCTTAAGAATTATCGAATGGTCAAATAAACCTAAATTTCCTTATAAAAACACAGCATTTGGTATTGCATACGGAATTATGATGGTCGAATTCAAGTACATCGTTGAGCTCTGCATGAGAAAATTCATTCATGGATCAAGAACAAATCTCACAACTAAATGGCAGATCATTAAGAATGCTTTACTATGCTCTATCTACTATCTTGCCATCACTGTTGGTGAAATAGACAAAAAATATCGTAATCAAAAACTTCCTGAAATATTATTAGGCTTCTCAATCGGAATCTTCAATTCCGCAGCAATACTTTCATACTAGAAATCCAAATTGTGAATAAATTATCCATTAGATTGTTATAATATTTATTAAAGTTTTATGTTTTACATATATTGTTCATAGAAACTGTTAGACTGGAGGATAAATTAGCTGTTATTCAAATTAAATTTTGTATTTTAAAATTATGAAATATTCTTGCCATGTAAATATATTTTTGACATGTAAATATACATATTTGCCAATCCTTGTTTACATGAGAAAAACAAAAGCTGAAGCTTTAGCAGCATACGAAGCAGTAAGAGCAGAAGTGGATTCTTTAGAAATGTTCAATAACATAACTGGCACTGATTTTTCGGACTATAGACAGCTTATTAAAAAAATTTCAGATGAAAAACAAGTTGATCTTTTATTTTCGATGATAAGACCTGGATATAATAAAAATAAGAAGCTTATTACATATTTTGAGACATTTTTCACAGATGATCACTTTAAAGATTTAATAATTCAAAAATTAATCACCACAAAATTTGATAGAGATACGATAATTTTCGCTGGAGACCTGCAGTTGGATGGTTATCTCACATTAGAGCACGTGAAACACATTATTTCAGAATTAGAAATTAAAAATGCACAAAGCGCTTTATCATTACTGTGCTATTGCCGTGAATCATTTAGACAAAATGGTACAGAGTATTTTAATAAAAAAGGAGAAGAACTTCTTCGAATAACAAAATCTGGAAATTTCGATTATTTATGGATCGAAGAAGTGTTTGGCGAGTTAGTTTTCAGTGAGCTCACAGAAGACCAATTCGCTCACATTTCGTTGATGCTCGGTGAAAAAATATATGTTGATATTTTTTATGACAACGCAGAGGATTTATCGACATATAACATATCATTCGATGCAGTTCCTAAAGTTCATTCATCTGATTTCCCATTTAATCCAATTCTTTGGTCAATTTACTGCGGATCAGTTCAATGCTTCAAAATGATGATAATGAGCATGAAAGAGGAAGAGATAATCCGTTCTGGTGCTAAAAAATTCGGATACCGCCTTGCAGTTAGGAGTGGAAATGACGAAATGATTAGATCAGTTCAAAACTTCATTCAAGAACGAAACTTTAATCTTGGTGAGCTAAATTATGCCATAAATAGCAACAGAATTAATATTGCACGCTGGATTGCTGATAATAATGATATTTTGTCTAAAGTTGTTCTAAATCGCGAGTTTGAATCAGAAGAACTTACAAAAGTATCAACAGAGTATCAGCTTTACTTCTATTCACAGTATATTGACCTCACTCCTTTACTCGAAGACAATTCGCCAAAAGAATTTGTTAAATTGAGCATCATCATTAATACGGCGGAGTCTCTTGCAGGAATTCCAAAGCTACTTCATGCAGCAATGCCGTGCAAGTCTTTCATCTTATTGCTATGTTATGATCTAGTTGATATTCCAGCGGCCTACAATAGATACAAGGCCCACCACTTCACGATATTTAGGATTCTCACAGAGAATTTCCCTGACATCTGCAAGATCACTGTTGCATTCCTCAAGGATGCGATTTTGTATGGAAACATCAATGCAGCGGAATACATTATATCCAAGGGAATCAGCCTTGATGAACTGTCACCAGAAGAGAGAATATCTGCCGCATTTGCATCAAGGGCGATGAAAATGATCTACTGGATTCTTGACCGCACTCCATCAGACGGATTATATCTACCAAGGCTATACACATATGGACCTTGCCCTGATTACATTTACAAGATTCAGCAAGAAAGAGAGAAAGCATTGCAAAAAGCTCAATCAAAAGAGAATGATGACAAAGAAAAAGAAAATTATGATAAATCAAAGGTAGATAAAGATAACAATGAAAATGATAAATCAAATGAGGTTAATGATGAGGAAAAAGAAGGTAATGATAAAGAAAAGGAAGATGATAAATCAAAGGGTGATGATGAATGAAAATAAGATAATTATAAAAAGAAAAGACGATGATGTTTCTTATGTGTAATAACTGCTATCAAAAATGTAGATTAATCGTGTTTGTATAAATTAGCCACTCAATTATTTAATTATATCATTGCAGCAGTGAAAATAAGCCAAAATATAAATTGAAATTCCAAAATTAATTAATTATAACAAATGGAAGTACATAAAGCTAGAAGCAAGCAATTACATTCAAATAGGTTAAAAATAATGATCGAATTTTGGAATTTCGTTGTTGTTTTTTCATAATATAAAAATTTATATTTATATATAGTATTTCCGCTCATATGGAGTTAATTCAAGCAAGTATCCGCTATTAAAACGAAATTTGGTTTGAGAAAAAGCTATTATATTTAAAATAAGATACATAACAAATTTAGATAAAGGATATATATACAGATATATATATATTTAAAACAAACAGAAAAATTATAGTGGCCTTGAAGTAATCCCATTGCAAAATGTTGGCTTTTTGAAGATAAGCTGATTTGCTGTGACTCGAGCTGTCTGGCGAAGCTGAGTTTTATCTTTTGAAGCATTGAAGTCACCACCTAGCGAGCGCTCAATTGGTCCTATTGTAACACTTGCACATTTATAAAGTGGTAATTCGCCAAGTACATTCGCGCTTGTATCGCGTCCAAAAAACTGATCAACCTGCCTAAGACTAACTGAAAGTCTTTTGGGGCCAGTTTCGACTCTATGTGTTGGAACAGATTGAAGCCATGGATGATTAAGTGCCTGATCTACATCTAACCTTGTTTCTGGGTTGGGATCCATAAGTCCTCGTATGAAACGTTTAGCAGATTCTGTGATATAAGATGGAATATTATATTCAGCTTTTTGTATTTGGTCAAAAAGCTGCGATTGGTTTCTCTTTGTCCATGGTAGTTGTCCTGTGAGCATTGCAAAGCACAAAACACCACAGCTCCACATATCGCTTTTTCGACCATCATATGATCCTCCGCGAATACACTCAGGAGATGCATAGCAAGGAGATCCACATGGGGTTTCTGCAAGACCGACTGCAGTTACAAATCTAGATAATCCAAAATCTGAAATTTTTGCTCGACCTTGGTCGTCTAATAGTATATTTTCTGGTTTGATATCACGATGACAAATTCCAAGATTGTGAACGTAGCATAATGCTTCTAATATCTGCTTCATATAATATTTTGCTTCGATTTCTGATAAACGCTCATTTTCCAGTATTTGCTCGTATAATTCACCACTAGAACAAAGCTCCATTATAATATAATAATTATTTTCATCTTTTAATAGGTCGTATAATTGTACTATTCCCGGATGATTAAGCTGTCGAATGATTCTAATTTCGTTTTCAAATCTTTCTGCGGAATTTGATGCTAATAATCTTATTTTTGGAATTATTTTGGCTGCGAATAGCTGCCCTGAGACCGAATCTTCTACTATTTTTACAACAGAGGAAGAGCCTTTGCCGATGGGACCCATGAAACGATAGTTTTCAATTGAAGGCGGTGTAATAACATCGTTCAAAGGTTCCATTGTAGTAAGTGAAAAAGTCGCCTGACAATTGTCAAAATTTTCGAATTTACATGTCAAAATGGTTAAGTGATTTAAGAGAAATAGCAATGTGTCTTCTGTTTCGCTATCATCACAATAAAGAAACATCATTTTTAGGACACAATATATTTTAATTTAAGCCTTGGAAGTAAAATAAGAATGATTAAATTTTTATTGATTTAATATTTTCGAATTTGGCAATATCGCCTCATGAAATAGCAATATGATCCCAATGCCATTTGATATATGTATCTAAATGACTTCATGATAACAAAAAATAACCCGAAATTTTTCCCATGTAAAGTCTAAAATGTCAGGAGAATTTACTTTTAGTAAAATGAAACGTGAAATGCGGTATTGCCCAATATTATTCAAATCACATGAGTTTGGCCTCGTCCGGTCATGCAATTGCATGAGATATGACTAACTGCATTTCTAAAAATTCACTTCCACGCATAATGAAGAGATAATATTAGTCTTCCTCAAATATAACTCCTTATTGAATATATAAACGAACACTCTTTCATATAAAACAATAAATTAATTTCATAATAACACAATAGCGCCAAATTTTTAACCAATGTATAGTTTATGAAATAATTCTATTATTTCTGGAGTATACATTGAAGCTATTAAAGCAAATCATATTTTTGCTTAAACTAGGGCGATATGACATTCAGCTTCATCATATTTAATTGAATACCTCACATGGCGACAAACATGTTGATTTCAAAAAATACGAAATTGAGAAAATATCAGAAGCGTTTGAGCGATATTTCAAGTTTGTTTTGAAGGGGAAAACATTCCTAAAACTAAGTTTTCACTGTGAAATCTTCACAAAACTCTTTCTTGCAAGATAATTCACCCATATCAACTCACTATGTAGACAATCGTCAGTCTTGACAACTATAAGTGAATTGACATAGATAATCATCGGTCTGGAAGAAATGAAAAATTAAACAGAAGTAGAAAAGTGACAAAATTAGGATGTTTTCATCTTCAGACGAAAACGATTCTATGATTGAAACAGAAGATGGAATTTTGACAACCAAAAATGTCCAAGTTGACTATAAAAAGTTGGAAGCGAAAGGAGCGAAATTGAATTTATCAGATGATTATCTTGAAATACAGCATGGAAAGAAGAAGAAAAAAGTAGAATTTAATCAACCAACACATCCACCAGCTAAACAATTCGATAACAAATCAATCGCATCGGCAGCTTCTAAAGTTTCAAGAATTTCGCAACGATCAACTGCTTCAAAAATCTCAATTGAAGCGGACCGTTTGTCTGTACAGATCCAGAACTTAGGGTTGAACGAAGATGAAATCAACATTACCTGCCAAGAAAAGGCAGAACAACATTATCAGAGAATGATCAGCAAGAAATTCAAGAATTTCTTAGAAAACAGCGAAAAAGTGCGTAAATCAAACGAAACATCCGAAAGATGGGAAATTAGCAAAGAAGAACTCTACAAAATGCCGCGCTATCAGTTAATTTATAAGAATCAACATTTAAAGGTTTTAATCAAAAAACTTGAAAAGCAAAAGAAGGTATTAGAACAAGAATTCGTAGATCTTAGCAAGGAACTCGATGATTTACAACAAAGCTAATTATATTAGCATAAATCACGTGTTTTATATTAGAAATAATCTAGTTGTTGTACAACTAGACATTTCATAAGTATTGTTTAAACTGATTTTGTTATATTAATTTTGATTTTTTCGAATTCAAATAATTATATATAAAATCTTATGAATACCGATTTCTCATTTGTATAATGGTTGAATTTTAGTTGATTTTAACGGAATAATGTTATATTAATTCATCAACGATATTTATCAACAAAATAAAAGTTCAATCAGTTTTATAATTATGGGTGCTATATACTTTGAAATTACACAGAGAGGTTTATCATTCATGTTTTAGTTTAGATTTTTTCAAAATATAAAGGAAAGGATTCTTAGTTTTTAAAATATTGTTGGGTATTCCAGAGTAAAATCAAATAATTTATTGCTGACATAAGGCATCGATCTGCTTAAATATTGATTCTGATTTAATAACAGAAAATGGCTGGTAAAATGGATCCATAAAAGCACTAAAGATTATTTTCTTGATTTTTTCGCTAAGGGCTTTCATATCTTCATCTTTTATTGGGAGATTGTGGAATGTAAAGATTACGATCTTGTAATTCAAGTTGGTTTTATAACCCCATATCTGGAATCTATCTGATGTTTGAAGATTTCCAAGCCACTGGTTTGTAGCTTTCGTTTTAGATTCGGCATCTCCAGCATTGTCGAAATAGTCAAGAGAGCAGAATAAAAGGGTATCAATTTCTTGATCACGCTTTTCAATGCAATATCTGCGTAACAGAATAGGGTTGTTATCAGGTCCTATTGCCGCAACACATGCAATTTTTTTATCACTCATTTTGCCACTTTTGGATAATATTATTATCTGACATATAATAGCCGTCTGACATTTTACATGTCAAAATATTTATTTCGAGACTGAATATTTGTGCTGTGGGTATGTATTGAACATATGCCAGCATAGTGATGATGATGGACCAGATTATTCATTATTTCGAGTAGAAACTTGAATATTTTACAGAGATTCAATTAGCTTTGGAATAAATATCATTTCGATTTATAAATAATCAAAAGAAAATGTAAGTCCCAGTAGTATATTGGTTAGAATGGATCCTTGACACGGATCAGAGGCCAGTTCGATTCTGGCCTGGGACA
>MRSU01001919.1:0-40596 GCA_008369845.1 Trichomonas gallinae
ATGAAATAAACTATTCTTCGTATTTTTATAAATTATTTCGAAATTCTATCAAAAATTCTTATCTTATGCATTTTTCAGTTATAACTTGAGATTATATTAGTGAATTAATAGTGTAATAAGCATAATGATATAAATTAATGCAATACCGCTTTTTTCACTTAAAAAATCGAAATTTTTAAGAAAAAGGCAACATTTTAGAGAATATTACTATAAAAATGTATGTTTTATACGATACATTTTTCTCTGTATAAATCATTTGAAAATTCAATGGGAGTATCCCTATGGTCTGTGGCCCATATATACAAAGAATAGATCCAAAATTCAGATTTTCAAACCTCCGTGGTACCTTTTTAATTTTGGATAAATTCCGATATTATTCGCCTGTATGACAATTATTCAACATTTATGTCTCATAAACTAATGAAATATCATCCAAAATTCGTCTTTTATTTAAATAGTGATTTTATTGATCTCGAATTATTTGATATCTGTTAAAAATACATTTAATACTGGAGTTTTCATGAGTGATATGTGCCATATTTCATGTTAAAATCTATAATTTATGTTTAAATACAAAATCAAAATCGCAAAATCTGACATGTAAATCGTTTTCTCTAAAACCAAACTCATCATATTTCACGTCGAATGATTATATGCTTTGAGAAAACAAACAATACCTTAATAAGTAAGATCGACCAGTTGTTGCTAAATTATTAATAGTTTCTAAAGTGTTCTATGATTAAACATCATCAGTATTCCAAGAGTATAATTGAAAATAAGAACAAACTTCATAATAAAATAAGACCAATCAGTCCAACGACCAGGTGGTAAAACAAAATTAACCTATTTGAGGGATTTAAGGCTGAAAAATTTTCGAAAAGAGATCATGATAGATCAGGAGATACTTTTAATTAACATAAATAAAGCATAAATCTATCCAACTTTGGTTTATCGCCTCATTTAATTTTGTAAAGGAGGAATAACACTGTAATAATATATTATTTAGTTTTAGCATTATTTAGAAATAACAGGCTTTTTTATGTCAGAAATTTTTGATAAAGCAACATAAAAAATTTATTTCGCAAAAATACATAATATCATTAGTAAAACAGAATTAGCTGATTAATTGTAAAAATAAAATTGAATGGAAGTAATTGAGAATTTGGGGGTTGAATAGAAATATTTGAAAAGATCATTGAAAAATTCTTCTCAAAAAGTCATTCCTTGGCCTTTGAACGATTTTGATCATCTTTAGCAAATAAATGATTATCATACATGATGGATTGATTGTTCTAAAATGTGAAGTTCTCCATTGTTTTCACTTTTGTATGATGAAATTGTTAGATTTGGGGAAAATTATTCTATTTTGAGCATCAGGCATTACAAATATAATATATAATGGTTGTATATGCTATATATCAACAAGGAACTACATTTTTCCCATAATTCAAATTTAATTAAATTATTTGAATGTCATTAATAAATCATGATGCGAATTGCATAAGTATAATCAATCAAGTACAAAATATCATTTCAAAATAAGGATTATTTATTATTGCAAATCTCCAACATTTTACCAGCAATTTCTAACATAAATAATCATGATCCGATTTTAAGTACAATTACAACATGCATAGATGAGAATTAAAGTTCGAAAAGAAATTTCAAAAATTATTCAAAAAATGCGGTCATTATAATATCAATGTTTTCTGAACATTTACTCCATAATATAAGGAATATTCTATATAAATATTAGGTCACCTTGTCCTTGATCAGATTATTTTCATCAAAATTCCGAAAATATTTCAAACAATTTTCCAAGCATAAATAAGTCTTTTGACGTTCGCTAATTCATTTATAATATTCCGATAATATTTAGCATCAAAAAAATCATATCCGCACGATTTCATTGTGAAATCATATGATTTCTGACCAACACACTCCATATAATAGATGATTCCTTGCGAAATAGAATAAAATAATTCAACGTTCTTTCAACAATTTCGAACAATTCAAAGTAACACTTTTCATATAAATGACGTTATGTACAGGAGTCATACTAGTGATTTCCCAAATATCATCCTGAAATTTCAAAGATAATTTTTCAATTATCAAGATATTTTTTCGTAAATCTAGCTTTATTTGACTGTAAACAGTCAAACAAAATCGACAACAAAGGTTGCATATTTTTCTGAATATCGGAGGCTAATCAATCTTATCAAATTTCCATTAAAAAAAAAATAAAATAAAATTTGTAATTTACTATATAAATATAAAGGAATAAGTGAAATTTCTGCAGATTTTCTTAATAGAAATTTTTGATTGAAAAAATGAAAGCAGATCTGACATAATGTATTCACGAAAGATTCTACTATAGTAATTCTGCAATCTTATAACCGACTTTTCATAAAAACTTTTTTTTACATCGATTTCTGCATTTATTATTTATTATCTATTAAAGGAACAAATAATGATGCAGTAATTTTGTATTTTGAAAGATGTCAAACCAAACATTCAGAAAATTTCGAAATTCAAATTTGTGAAATATATGGGCGTCAGAAAAGTAGCATTAGTGTTTTAAAACAGATTAATGCGCTGTAGCTCATCTCATAGCAAGGAGAACTCACTGAAGGACGCAGATGGACATGATTCGAGCGAAGAAGGCTTCGTAAAACTAAAGAAAAATAAAACGTTATTCACTAAAAAAGAGGATGAAAAGCTGATCAAGCTCGTCAAGTTTTTCGGAAAGAAGAGGAATGTTAACTGGCAGTTTGTAAGCCAACAGATGGGCAATAGAAGCGTTAGACAGTGCAAAGAACGTTATTCAAATTATTTGGATGACAGGGTGAATAGGAGTGAATTTACACCAAAAGAGAATCTTTTCATCCTCCAGAAGGTTGATGAGATTGGAAAGAAATGGGCAAGAATTAGCTCACTAATGAATAAGCGATCAGAAGTCGGTGTTAAATCTCAGTATAAGAAACTGATGAGGCGCCATGCTACTATTGAGAATGTATTGACACTGGATGTTGATTCACATCCAGGTAGACGTAAATTACCGGAAATATCCGAAAAAGAGTCGATCCAATCCGCCATCAAAGTTGATGATCAAGTGTTCAACGAGCTATTTGGCGAATTAGAGTTCGATGAGTCAAAGTTGTTTGAGATAAGCATGATTTAACTCAGATATCTTTGTTATTTTTATAGTAAACCGTAATATTTAGTTATTAATTATCATATTTTTACTCTATATGTTTATATTTCTTTATATAACAAAATTGGACACAAAATCAAAATTGAATAAAATTATATTTTCATGCTGACATATTATGGATATTATAGCCTTTATATTATCATATCTGTGTTTAGTAGAGATCAGAGATAGGCTATGGATAAATCAAAACACAATTTTATCACAATTCTTATCTGTGCGTTGGATGAACCTTTCCATATCTTCTATTAGTTGATATTCTGTTTGTTTTATGAGTTGGAAAATCAAATTAAGGGTTTTGTCAAATCACGAAGGAAAAAACTGTAATTTTCAGAACTATCCATATATTAAATAGATATAGATTCATTATAGAACATGTTGCAAACGTCATATTTGATTGAATTTCAATTCTGAGAGGACTTTGATATGATTCAACAACAAAATCACTCAATCAAACAAAATCAAACTAATTTTTTTCGGTTTTAATGTGTTAATCACATGATCATGTTGTTTTTCATCATATTTCATTGGAAATATGAAATCAAATTCCATACACTATCAGCTTATTGTGAATTAGTAATTCTGTTAAATTATACGCAAATATATATAGCGAATGAATAAATACATTTTGAAAGAAAATCACAATTTAAATACATCAGCAAATTATCATTATTTTCATGTTTTGTAGGATGTATACTTATTTAATGAATGTAAAAATGCTAGTTATCATATTAATTCTTGCTAAAAGTAGATCCATTTTAAATCTGGGAAATAATATCGAATACAATTTGTGATTGATATTATTAGTAGAGCAAATACGATTTAACCCATTGAAATGTATCTAATAATTTCAAGGAGAAGTTTACATATTCATTTCTTATTGAGTGGAATTAATCACAAGATACATAGAAAGGATAAGTCTGAAATGTCTGCATACTTTGTCAATCATTGTCTTATTTAGTCGTTTTATGATGATTTTGAGCCTCTATCTATCGACTACTTACAAAACATTTCGAATTTTGAATTTGTATCATATACAAAAGTTTCTATTTGATTGGAACTGCTTTATTATCATCTTATTAGCTAGTGTTCACATAAGAAAATAGTCTATTCATAATCCGAGTCGGTTCTGATCAATCTTCAGACATAAAAATTGATTAAATTTAATGCGAGAATCAAAATTTAGCATATTAAAGAAGTAAAAATATGTTTTGTCAATGTGAAAACGCCTGAAATCCATAATTTTTTTGTAAAAGTTTATGAAAAATCTAAAATATTGATTATTGAGCACAAACCTTTTAGATATAAGCTAATGTAGTATAATATAAGCTATGTTCATAATGTCAGACTAAAATAGTATATAACATTGTAGATAAAATAATAAGAAATAACGAAATTGAATGAAACTCGTTTGTTTATCACTAGAATTAGCATCTAATAGTAGAAACAAAGCTAATTTATCATCACCAAAGTCTATTTCAACTAACAAATTGATGAGATAAATTTGAAATATTAAGAATAAGCGAATTTAGCATCAAAAAATAAACATTCTGATGCTTTTTAACATTCATCAAACAATATATTAATAAATTTCAACCATTTTCACTGGAGAAAGGACAACAGGAGAAAGGGAATGTTCCTGCTCAGTATCAATTATACTTGAGGATATAATTATGTGAGCTGCGCGGATTTTCATCTGCAGGAAGTCATATCTCACTGTTTTCATTTCTTGGATATAATTGTCATTAATTTTCTGAAGCTGAGATGCAATGCTGTTGATGGGGAACACAGAGCGGCTCTTCATCGAGTTAAATGTGTGAATTACAATTGCCTTAGTGTCGATATTGAGCCTATAAGTTCCAACATTAGATGTGTGCGAGATTATGCCGAGATGTTCAAGGAAAAACGCAGATAAATATAGTCTTCTGAGCATTCCCGACATCCTGGAGCGTTTTTGAGCCATCGCGAGGCAAATTTGTTTCAGGTTCAATTCCTCTTTACCGAAGAAAATGAAGGCGATAATAGTCATGATGGTCAACTGTCCAATGGGTGGAGAGTCAGGGAGCTTGAAATTGCTCCAAAAATCTTGTGAAACCGATAGAATTTCCAGCTTTTCGTATTCTTGCTGAATGGTGTTAATCATATTCCTTTCTCCAAGCCATGTGTATGACTTATTTGCTCCTTTCGAGCACAATCCTAAGGCACACATCACATTAAATAAATCGTAAATTCTTCTTTTCTCGCATTTTTCGATCTCCGCGAGTTCCCTGATCCTTATATGAATGGTCTGCTGTGAAGAAAGCCTGTTAATTATCTTTCTAACTACAATTCCGAATCTGGACTCACTTTTGTTTTCAAGCATTGAAACTGTTTGAACTTTTCGTAAACCACTCAAACTGACCTGAATGAAAATTATTTTTGATAAACTTACTCTTTTTATTTATCTAAACATATTTTACATTAAAAAATTGATCGTACTGTATTCAAAATTACTTTGAATGTCTTCGCATTTTTTACTTTCTTTTCAGTTCTCAATTTATAGCTTGTTTGCGTAATAACACATATTATATCATATAGAATTCACCAATCCAACAAAATGATTTAATTCTTATCAAAGTTAGTAAAACAATGATTTGTATAAAATAATTATCGTATTTTCTACTTATTTAGTCTATATTTACAATATTTTTAATTTTCAAAAACAACAGTTTTATCAACTTTGCTTATTATAATAATATATCACATCTACATCTCATATTACTCATTTGGGAAATATGATTTTATTCTGAAAAATCGCGATTAAAATTGAGAAGATTTCTATCCAAATCTCTGAAAAATGCAATTTGTAAAGTCACTTTTAATTAGAAAAAAATGTGTTGCGATAACATTTCTTATCAAATCAAATTTCATGATCTAATTTGAATAAACTCGTTTATAGTTGTTACTTGGTATTTGAAGTATGATTCTACTATAATTAGCCATAATGATTAAAACCAATAATACAAATAATCTGTAAACTATTTATTAGAAATATGCAAATGATTGTACCATTTTTCCTTGGTCTTTAGCTTAGTATATGCATAAAAGTACAATTCTGCATCCCCAAATTTGATTGTTTCTACTTTCATATTCAATTTCTTATTTTGGAGCAAAATGAGTTCAAAATAAGAAATATGGCATACATATACTGCACAAATAGATAATATTATGCGTAAATTTCATCGTACGCCTTCATCCTTAATATTTTATCAGAAATCATGAAATATCGATATTTTGCGCTAATAATTGAAATATGTATCTTGAATTTAATATATATCTAGGTTTTTCTTACAAACTTAAGTGAAAAACAAAAATGCTCAAATCGAAAATAAATTTGCAAAATTGAAAATAAAATTCTCGATTAATGGAAACTCGCTTGTTTGCCATAATCTATTATAATGCCAAGTTTTGCGTTTTTCGTGAACACCAGTTTCTGAGGCAGTGAAAGGACAATCAGCAAAATTCTGACACATAAATTTTTCAAATATGACAAGTAAAGAATATTATGGTCAGTTTCCTTATTAATAGATTTTTTCGTTTTTTATCATTGTTCCTGCATCCGCAGTCTGTTATAACATAGGAAAACAAAATGGCATCAATTAATTTATATATCTCTGAAATTCGCTGTCAACATACTATAAACTACGATTTGCCCAATATACATAGTACTATTGCATCGAGTATCAGGTATGTCGCACCGTTACAAGACTATAACAGCTTATTTAATACATCAATCCTCACTCTAAGAAAAATCCGTCACTTTTCGGTTTATCAGTAAAGCGATTCATCAAGAATGGCATAATTTAATTTAGTCAGGCAATATCATAAGTAGTAATTCTTGCTCTATTGGCTATAGCATACCCAAACATTGCTATTACTAAGTGGATGATGTTTATTTTATGCGATATAAAAATATTTTACTTGAAATTTAAAAATCTGACACATAAAATAAATTTTGACGCGTAACAGAAAATTTTATAAATTGAATTTGATTTTTTCTATTGGGGTATTTATACGATCATCATATCTCTTTGTAGTATGATTAACCTAAAAATCTAAACGAATGTAGGCAAAACTGAGGACATGGCGTCTTATATCAATAAAATTATCCACGATATGAAAGATTAAAGGCGCTAATAATACATTGATGATTGTGTTTCTCTATGAGTTAAATTATGTTTACGCTAATCGTAATGTCGCAGTTCGTTATTTATATATTTTGTTAATATATTTTTCTCATTCGATAAATAGAATTCTAAATTGATTGTTTGATGCAATTGAGAATGATCACCTGATCTAGTTCATTGATGTTAATTGAATAATACCTTGAATAAACAATAAAATGTCAACATTCTTTCAATATATATCATATTTAAACCATTCCAATTCGAATAACCCAACCTTATATTCCAATTATATAGAATGATACATGTTCTATATCAATTCTACCATCAATACGGAAAATCATTATTGACAGGAATAAAGCTTTTAAATTTTCTGACTATATCGATATTATATATCTCCATGTGACATGTTTAATGACATCCAATTATGCTGCTCGGCATTTAATTTTCATTGAGGCTTTCAATTTGATGATCTTTTCTGTTATTTTTAAATTTTCTATATAAATATCCTTCTAATTCTTTACAAGGATGTTTTGGTGATACGGAAATTGATACATTTCAATTATTATAACGAAATCTCTTCAAAATCCGAAGAGTTACACAAACCGATGATCCTCACGCTATTCATGTTATACATGCCACGTTTAATGAAGACCAAACTTGAAACAGTGTTTTCCAAATTTCTGTGAAGATTTGTAAAACTCACTGAAAATTTGAAAACAGTGAATTTTTTGCTCTGAAAATATCATTTGAAATGAACTGTATTTTATCTTTAAGTGTTCGTTTGATCTAATATGATTTTAGACAATTACTGGTATCTATAACATTACTTGCATGAGAACTCGTTCTACATCAAAGTTCCTTCACGTAATTAAAATTAGAATTGATATACAAGATTTCATAATATTTTCAAAATAAATTGCTATTCCATACCGAATGAAATTAAAATAATGCTAATCATGTATCATTATGTTACGTATCAATGCATCGAGAATCAATTCATAAAGAATTAAAAAAAAATTTGAATCCGAAGAAATAAAATTTGATATTGTAATACTCAAATCTATTACATATGAGGCATTTAAATTCATTATTTTAATTCATATGTTGTCATTTATCGTTTTTACGAAAATTCGGAGAACTATAGATTTTTTTTCAAATTTATATTAAATACATAATATACTATATCTTATTAACTAATAATTCAATCTTTTTCCTATATTTGAATCAAATTTCTGAAATTTTATTAAAAATCAGAGTATATATATACATCATATTTGGAGAGTTTTTTGTAACTGTTGAAAATATTTTCAAAAGTATCTTGCTTCAATCTGAAATTTTCTTTCGATAAAAAAAATAATCAGGCAATATTTAGTCTGTATAAAGTCTACAACAATGTTTGTATAATATATTATTAAGAAAAGATTTTGACAAGACTGTATCTGAATTTGTACGTTTGCGGTTTTTACTGAAAATTATCACAAAATATATAATACTCGGCTTACTGGGAAGTAAAAAGAGAGTTTTCATCGCAGTGACTCAACTACGTTCAAATTATTTTTAAATGGTAATTCAAATAATAATCAAAATCTGATTGATTTGAGAGGCGAATATGTTATTCATTGAATATCAAACGAAAGATAATGATACTAAACTGTCAATGAATATGTTTTGCATTTTATTTTTTATGAGAATGATAATTGAATTTTTTATTTTTTCAGTAGAAAAAAGGAAAGTAGACTACATATGCTTCCATATATCCAAGTAAAACCTGAGTTGAAGAACAAATCATGCAAGAGGACGACATCCCAGTCGATACGTGATTATGAGAATGTTAGAATCAGAATTGCTGCTGCCGGAAATAATCTTAGTGTTGTGACATCCCATTTACATAGTATATTCGGACCGCATATTACAGCGTTCTCCTTGCTCAAGCAAGCGAAAGTATTGAGTGAAAGACTATCTTTATCTTTAGATCGATTAGCAACAAGAAATAGACAGGCATTATTTTGCTGGTTTACTGAGAATTGGGAAATTGTAAGCAAATATCTGCCTGTTATGGCCGATAGCCCCCATTATCCAAATAAGCAAGTTATTCAAGCTAGGATTGATACCCCTCAAGTTGATGAAATTGATATCACCGATATTAGATTCCTGTTGAATCAGCATTAGATGCTGAAAAAAATGGAATCAATATTTGTTTATTTCCATGTATTTGAATCTGAATAAATGCTTTTGTAATTGTTTTATATAATAGTTTTACTTGAGCCCATAGAATTGATAGTATTTGCTTTGTTGTATTATTGAATTTGACATATTGTCCAATTATGACTTATTTTCAAAATCTATATTGGGGAATGTTTACATCTATTGACTATATTACGAACGGCATTTCGACATTTTGATTTTCCAAGCCAATACAAAATAGACTGAAAAATCCTCAACAATACACGGAAAGTTGCCAAATTGATAAGCTGATTAAGCATAGAAAGTGCCAAATTATGTTCCGATAATATTATATAATATTTTAAGAAAAAATAAATTTATCAAACAAAATTTAAACAAAGGATATCTAGCTTAAAACAAATAAACTAGACGGATCCGTGCTATTGAGTCGGATTAAATCAAGCAAGTGAAGAGAGCCTGTGATTCCACCATATTGGAAATCAAATAATTCTGGGAGCTTAGTGGAGCACTCGATTTCCACTTTAGTGACACCCTTAGCTGGATGTGGCTTTGTCATCTTCGGTAGAGCTGGCTCTGGTGATTGATATTTCTGGTTAATAAAATCAATGGAATTCATTCCAAGATCGCTTGGATACTTCTTGGATATGAGGTTATATCTATATCTGCACTGAACATCTGTCCTTCCCCTGACTTCATTGGCAATTTTTGTCCAACTATGATCTCCGTATAACTGGACGGATTGTATTAGGATATAATCCTCCTCCTGTGTCCAAGCTGTCTTGTTGATCAATGGATTAAGAGATCGATTCCATCTTTGGGTGCATTGCGATCTTGTACGACTGTTACCCACAAACTCTGAAATCTGCTTGAAATTCTCGAGTCCATACCTATGGATACCCGCTAAAAGACGGATATCTTCAATCGCAGTCCAATAATTAAATTCTCTTCTTTTAATTGTGCTCTTGTGGCGGTATGAGTTAATGCTTCCATACTTATCCATGAGGGACTGGATAGTGATTATAGGCTGCGATGTTCCTAGGAGGTCTGAGCAAGCAGTTAAAGAGTCTTGGTAGCTGACTTTGTTCGTGATGAAGTCGTGCATGATCACGCGAAGGGATGATCTGTAATGGATGCCAACAGACGCAATAATGCTCTCTATCGGATCAGGCTGGAGTCCATCAACGTTATTTGACATGAAGAAGAATGATTAAAATGATTCATGAATTCAAATTGAGAACAATTTTCAAATTTGAAGAGCTTTATTTTGTATCACATTGAAAAGTTAGAACAGAAAAAATATAATTAAAATAATGCCTATTTTGACATTGTGCATGCAACTACAATAAAATGTCCCAGGTTTCATTACTTTACATTTTTATCGTCGGCACTGAAATTCAATGGATATCTTCTTAAATTTCAGAGAGTGTCTCAGAATTTATTCAGATTTATATTGATTCTATGTTTCAATGCCATTTATGTAACACCAAATTCTGGTTCATATTGTTATGCTTTAAGAGCTATAGTTAATGTATCGATTTGAGAAGGAATGCTGTTACTTCGAGTAACGTACACTTTTGTTGCTATGGAATACGTTGAATAATTTAATTGTTAGGATTTGATGCCTATACTGACAATTATTAATGTCATTCATTTCATTTTCAATGGCTAAGAAATTTTTTTTTTCAGTAGGGTTTTTGAATATTGATATATACAATTATTCATTGTGACATCATAGACATGAGAACATGTAAAAACATAAATAATTTTCTAAAGAAAAATAACAAGTCAATACATCTTACTCAAAGTGTTAATAATTTTGACAAGAGTTCAATGAATGGTTTGTTAAATTTGATTCTAAGATGTTTCCTGCGATTATTTTTAGCTTTGAAACAAAAATTTCGAATTCCCAAAAATTCATCTCAATGGATATATAGTAGTTAAATATCGTATATAAAGACAAAATTCCTAGTAGAATAACAAATGTATTGGCCGAAACTGGTTTATGTATATTAACATAAAATCTTCATTTTGCCAAATAATGAATTATGTATATAGATCTAAAATGAATGAGAGAAAGATGCTATAACTTTAAAAGTGTAATATTCCGTATAATATTTAAAAAATCAAAATTTGAAAATAAAGAAAAGATGAATTTATTCATTCTAGTATGCATTATATTGACTAATGAATCACTAGACATATGTAAATAGTTGAAAAACTACGCACAAAATAATACAAGATTACTATTTTGTATATGCTAATTTGAATACTTGCTCTCAACGAATTGAATATAGTTTATGGATTCAGAGCTAATTCAACTCCAATATTTTGTAGAAATGTCTAGTGTCAGTATCTTCATCATCGTTGAATAATGAATCTCTTCTCAAATTTGTTTTTGAGAATTACCAAAAATTTATTTGCTTCCATTTCTCGGTATTTTTATTATACATTTAAGTCCTATCCCATATATACTAAAATTGGTTTTTATGCCCAGTTTTTCCACTCAAATTCCTTATTGATGATGAATTTGGATTGTAACATATTTGATATATCTTAATTTATGATCAGTTAGCTTTTCCGACATAATCTTTTGAAAAAAGCCAAATTTTGTCTGTTTTATAGTTGTTTAGTGATCATTGTGATCTCTATGGGAAGTATAATCGAAATTACCACTCTATATTTTTTAATTATTATTCGTTAACCGTTCTCCAAAATTTCATCCTAAAATTATCGCTTTTTATCTCATCATTCGCATATCATTGGCACTATCTATGCCTGTAAACGTTCACAGTAAATGAAAACTTTTCAGATTAATGAGATCTTCTCTTATTGATTTATAATCATCTCGGCTTTCGGCCTTGTCTGATATTCATATTGCTTTTAATCCATTTTGATATTTCACAATATAGAATAAATTGTCCAAATGTCATATATTCTGATTTTCATAATTTTCTTTTAATCGACAAATTCTTGTTTAGCATCAATAACATTATATATGCGTTTATATTCTCAATATAATATGTATACTCTTATGTACCCGTATTATAATCAAAAGAAAAAATAATGGATCAAATAATATAATTTGAACTATATATAGTGTGATATTTTATGCTCCCTATATGAGCATGGATAATTTTTTGTCTGAAGCACAAATTCTAAGATTTGGACATGAATCAATATCATTATCTTTATTCCCGTTGTCATTATTGAAATTATAATTTCGAAGTCATGAGTTATTGAGCATAGTATGAACACACAATCATGGTTATCTATACATATTTTGAATTAAAATAGAAAATTTCATTTTGAGAACTTGTTAATAATGTTTTCAGCTATTAATGCATATTTGTGGATATAGAATCATCAATTTATTCTTTAACTCTGAAAAATAATTTGGAAAATTCTCTGTTATGATGTGAATATATCTGTGCATAATATATAGTTCAAGACAATCCAAATGGTCTATTTTTATTGTTAAACGATTGATTTAACACTAATCTACTTTGCACGAAAAACGATTATAATATTTTAATGAATTGTGCTATTATGTAAGCAATATAAGCTGTTTCAAAGCAGATAACAACATTTTGGAATCAGAATTAAGCGTTTTGAAGAGTTGTGATTAATTTGTTTGATAAAAAAATGCTATGAATATTGTTTTGGTCCTTTAAATCGAATACTAATAAACTCCAAAATATAGCCTTACAGTGCTGCTTTCTCAAAAGTTCATTATTTCAGTTTGAAATAATTTCAAAACCTAAGAAAAGAGTTTCTTTACAGTTTAACCTATAGGTTAAATAGGAACAGTATGATGAATTTTGTGGTGTCGATATTTGATCATCTAATCAAAAATGTAACAAAGCAAAAAAAAATTGTGAGTAACAAACGAGTAATGTTTTTCATTTTTCATGCAAAATGCTATTATTCACCACTACTATGCATTTCATATCATTGTTTGAAATTTACTTCAATTTTGAGAACAGAAATATGATCTTTTTTCCCCATCCTTTATCCAAGTTTTTGAGTATGCTCTTACTGGATATTCATGTCCATCCACTGATTTAATAAAGTTCCTATTCGGTTCCTTTAATAAATTTTCATCAAAAAATATAATCTAACGTAATTATTAAAAATACAGCTTTTTGGAATGAATAATTCCATTATATTCATTGATGTAAAATAAATAATCGAGTTACACAAAATAAAATTACAGAAAAAATTTCAAATAATAAAATGCAATGAATTATAAACTCATGTCATTGGATATAGTTTATGTTGTGATATAATATTATATTATTGCATATATTTATGCTATTTATTTAATTTTCATAGCTTTTGAAATTTGAATCAAAGCATATGACTTTAGTGAGTTCAACTGTGATATGTGATATGTGTAAATATGCTATATATAACATTTATGCCGGGACAATTAATATTTTGATTTTTCATCAAATATCTGTTGAAACCAAAATACGAAATAAAGCAAAAATCAACCATATATACGCATAGTTTTAAGACAAAATGTCAATGTTAGAATGTCAAATAAATTAAATATCAGTATCAAACAAGTTTTCGTCCATGGCAAAGTTAGTAAGAGCAAACAAATTCAATATATTCTCTTCCACAGCCGACTGGGCCATGTAATTTGAAAATTTCGTTGGCTGAGATAAATCAAGGTCCAGGGACTCTGAATTGGATTCTATAGTCCTCTTTTTCTGTCTCAGGCGGAATCTGTTGCGTATGCCATTCGCGGATCTATTCTTGAAGAAAGAAGCGATTTTCTTCCATTTTGGGCCAAACTTATCATAAAGTTTGTCAAGTTTTTCGTCATCTTCCTCTGTCCATGGTGTCGTCGATATATCAGGCGAAATATAATTGTACCACCTGTCTCTGCACTGCCTCGGAGATCTGTTTCTCATCTCCGAAGCTATGGCTTCCCAATCCCTTGTTCCTAGCAATATAATGAGCTTCATTAGTTTTTCATCTTCTTCTGGTGTGAATCTCATCTTCTTCTGGTAATGTTAAAAGTGTTTTGATAAATATAGATATTTTCAATAGAAAACCGAACATTATAATATCCTAAATCCATGGATCATTCTATATATATATTAAATCATGTGTGTTCAAATTAATTCAATAGTATTTTTGAATGCAGATATTGTAAAAAAATTGTGTGCAATATTTAAAAGTTAATAACGTTATTGTCCAATATATTTAATAGTATAACACTCCCTATATTATTATGCAAGTGAAAATAAAACCTGAAGATTACCTATCAGAAAATGTTTTTTACATAACGTACTTCTACTGAACTGGCGCAATATCATCATATTATTTGTTGTCTAGCAATATTCTATCGATGGGGTGAAATAGACGAAAGTGATAGTTGGTATATTTTTGTGTTCTAATTAAAACTATTGAAGATTCATGATTTTATAAATTGAATGTTTAGAAAACGAAAATGATTTTTTCATATCAACACAATTTTTTGTCAATGGATGATCCGTGCTCTGTGGCCATATCTGATCACATATCATCGAAATCTTTGCTATTTTTTCTAAAGAAATTTTGTTCAACACAATTTTTGAAAATCTATCGTCATTACATTCTCATCAAAACTGTGTTAGAAATTAGCGGCTGCCTCTCCTGGTCCTTCTATTCGTTAGATAATGTCAGAAACTTCTTCTCATTTTGAATTTCTGAACCTTTTTACATTTTATTTTCTTTCTAAAACCTATACTACTTGTTAGTAATGATTTCACGTCCAGTATAATTTTTTAACACTGTTTTATATATTGCTATAAGGGCTCTCAAAACTGTCAATCAACGCTTTTGATTGTATATCATTGTTGCCTATCCTCCATCACTGGCTATATTTAATTAAACATGTTGATTTGTATCTGAATTGAGAAAATATTAAAATTATTTTTTTACCCGCTCACCAAGTCAACTTTTACAATTGAACTGCTTTGCACTAAACTCAAACAAGATAAACTATCATACTAATGTAATTGAAAGCCAAATGGGTTCCAACTTTCTTCAGTTTCAGAACTCAAACTGCTCATCGTTGCATACAAAAGAATCATATATATGGGCAATCATTTTATTGTGTCTAAAATATTTCGCTTATTTATTTCTAAATTGTGAATGAAAGTAGCCATAATTAAATAATAAAAAAGATAAAATCCTCCATAATAGACATAATATGATAAGAAATTCCAATTAATCATAAAATGTGAAGGTGATGAGATCAGATATAAAATTTCGTAGAGAAAGAAGGGTGAAATATGCGATTAGTGATGATGTGGATTCTAATTCTATTGGTATTGTTCGGCAATTAAGAAGAGCAAATTTCATAATTTTCAAAATAGTGTTAATATCATTATAAGCTAAGCATATCACTCATCAACTGACATATATATAAATACATATTTCATTTCTGCTATTTAATTTTATAGAATCAATTCTCATAAATTTATATATGTGTTTTTTGTGTTTGGAATCATTCCCATATGAGATACTATATATTAGCATAGTTAAAATCAAAAAATAATGATCTTTATTTTATAATCTAAATAAATTAATCAATTATGGATATGTAATCATAAAAATAAATGCATTTGATACATTATTGACTATATAATGTATTGCTGCATTACAAGCAGTAATTTATTTTAGACATGTTGAAGCAGAAAGTGATTTTTTGATGCGAGAAATGCAATTTTTCTCGTGCGAAGATCGAAGATTTTATGATGATATTTTTTTCAGTTAAACTGTTGATTCATGGTAATTTTGTGCCATTCTATCATTGTGAGCATGAAAAATTATGAATTTTCATTCATAAAAATTCGGAAATTTAAATAAAACAAATGATTAATGATGGCAGGAGGAAATTACTTGGATAAATATCTGTCAATATATGTGAGAATGCAATAATGAGACAAAGAATGAATTCTGCCTTAAAATAAAAGATGCTGAATACAAATATTCTAATTTATCGTTTTTTAACGATTTTTATGTAGTAATATGGCATATAAGGTTGTTTTATAAACAAATATTGTAATCTGAAATAAAGAATGGCAATTTCGCATAAAAACGAGCTTGTCACCTTTGAGGGATATATTACATAGACTGCTCGTAGGAAAACAATGTGAGAACTATAGACTGGTAGTTCATTGGTTGTAGTATTACAAGAATATCATAAAAAATCAAAAGAATTCTCTAATTTACGATGTAAAATTTAATAATTTGGATGATTTCCTATGTTTCTGACTTCTATCATACATTATCACAACAAATTTCTGTATAATAGCGTCGATCAAACTTCAAATTGTCTTCTAACTTGCCAAAAATTTGATTCTTTTGGTGAATTTGTGCATATAAAAGTTGTCTAATCATGTTTGTCAACATGATTTTAAATAAGGGTGAGATACGCGCGTTGCAACAAAAATTTGTTATCATCCTGACAACTTTAAGACGAATTTCTATTACCATAGGATCTATATAACAAAAATACAATAATTATAGTGATAATCAAATCAGAATCAGAAAATTGTAGTTCACAAAAAATGATTGGATCAAAAATGTTGCTCTGTGTGTTATTTAAATATATGTACCAAAAACATTTTTGATAAAATTTTTATCACCTCACATCGTTAATAAAAAAATCTATTGCTACAATATCTACAACATAAGAATTTATCTGAAAAAAAAATTGATTGTTAAAAACATTTCTCAAAAATCACGCCCATTTTGCATAAGTCAACAGGAGAAACAAAATGCAAATGCACAATTTATCATTAATAAGCATTAATTTTCAAAAGAACATTTACAAATTTCGTCACTTTTTTATGTCCAACTATAATTATACTCTGAAATATATGGCTATTAATAATTTGATGTTTTTGCTCGCACAGATGGTTTATCACGAAAATGATTATCGTATGAAATCGATTGCGCACAAGTAGTGTACGAAGAAGCAAAATAGCGCGTAGATAATTATCAAATTTTTGAGAAACTCACAATCACTGTCAATTCGTCTTTTCTGAATTTTACCCTTCTCAAATTTTTTACATTTTTATTGTCTTTTTGTATATTATCTAATTGTGTATTAATTTAGGTTATTCAGTAATTGAAATTCTCTTTCAAATTCTTTTTTCAATGCAAAAGGTCTGTACCTGCGAATAAATCGAAAATCTCCTATTGTAGGTCTATAACATTATTTTGGTGTTTTTAACAGTAAATAATATTCACAAATTACCAAAAAAAAATTATTTTTTTAATAATTACCTTGTCAGACAATCCAGAGATGCTACACGAAGATGTTGTAAATGATCTTCTCGAATCAAGAAAATTTGGAAAGTACACATATAGCTCGATTAAGAACGAAAAAGATCACATAGCTATAATGAATCGAATTCAACGAAATGGAGTTAAGCTCGATTTAGTCACAGAAATCCTGGAAAATGTATATGGAGGCAGGTTTAAAGTAGACGAATTACTTAAGTTTGCTAGACAGCTGGCCAAGAAAATTAATACTAGAGTTGATCGCCTTGCTAACAGAAACCGAAGTGCTCTTCTTTGCTGGTTTGCAGAAAACTGGGATGATGTTTACCCATTCTTACATGACTTTATTACTGATAAATATCTTTTCTCAGATGAAGCTCTTCCAGTAGAAAAGAGCTCAACAGATGAAAATGTAGACCCCTCTGATATATCTCAACTCCTCAACCATCATTAGCGTTTGTTATTTTTTGTTGTTTGAATATATTAAACTTTCCTGTTGTTAGTTTTTATTCTAATTTTTTTGGATTAACCACACGGGGATATACTTCTAAAATTACGTTTTAGTTTCAGGGATCAAAATAGTTTTCAGATTAATGTTGATTAAATGCTAATTTTCATCATTGTGGATAGGGCTTTAAGACTTAAAAGTAAAAATTTGCTAACAATTTCAGAAAAGTAGGTCATTAAGGAAGAAATATTTTGAAATTTCCGATGTTTTCAAAAGCTAATGATAGTTCTACTATAAAATTCTTTGACATGAGATTAATATGTAGACAAAAATTCCCTTAAAAATCATTGAGTAAATTGTACAAATGAAAAAAATCTCTGATCCTCCTTAGAAAAAAATTTACATTTGTACACATTGATGGTAGCTATGACTCGCTATAGAAACGTTATTAACAAAATCCAAATCACTGGGTACAGAAACGAAAAACAAGTCCCAAATTTCAATTAAACTTTAAACAATATTATAAGTTATTCGAACGGATAAATAAACAATGCAAATTCGTTATTTTCAATTCAATTTTCGAACATTCAAAATATGACTTAATATATGTGTTACAATGATACGATTTTTGAGATTATATTCAATATGATTTTTTTCTATACTGCGGGTGTAACAAAAATTGTTTGATAAAATTTAAAATTTTTTTGCTTATATTGGAGTACTATATTTTAAATCTTGTTTCTAGTCGATTTTAATCAATGCGTGTTCTCACTATTTTTTATCAAATTTAATATACATATACTATGTGGTTTTTTCTTGCATAGTCCAAACTAAATAAACTTCAGAATATGTCAGAAAAATGAATTGAGGCTGATATTTTTACATTGTGTGAATTCAATTTCCAGACCGGGCATATATGTGTTTTGTGCTTAATAGAGTGTTTTTACGTAAAATTGGGAACAGGATAATTGAAATTCAATTCTAAAAATTGATAAGATTTTTTTATTCTCAAATTTCATCCAATCGTGAAAAACAACCTCCTATAGTTGTAGGCCAATATCATAACGGGTTCGATTTTTCAAAAAGAAAATATTTTTTTGTTTATTTTTGCTCTATTTCCTTATGTATATAATATTACAATATCCGGCAGTTTTATAATCTTTTCAATTAATATTCAATTCACATTTATTTTTTTGCATGCTTGAACAAAAATTGGTAAAGGATCTGGTTACAACCCGTAAGATGAGGAAGTTCAGTAGCGCCTCTATTGCGTCACAGAATGATCATCACCAGATTATGATGAGAATCGAAAAGAACGGCATCAAAATTGACCTCATATCAGAGATATTAGAGAACATTTATGGTGGGAAATTCAAAGCAGAAGAACTCCTGAAGTTTGCTAGGAAAATAGGGAAGGAAATCAGTGTGAGAGTTGATCGATTGGCAAACAGGAATAAAACTGCCTTACTTTGCTGGTTCTCAGAGAATTGGGATAAAATATACCCAATACTCCATCGGTTGATGCAAAATGGCAAAGCAAAAGAATTATGCAGTTCCAAATTCTCCTTTGAATTCGACGTCCCAGCAATCCAAACTGTTGATCCATCTGACCTGACCCAATTGCTCAATTATCATTGATCAAGTTTTATTAGACTATGAAAATTTTTCGTTGTTATAATAAAATGCGTCTAAATTGTACTGTTTGCTAATATTTTGCTTATTTACCTTTACTCTTTTATATTACTTTTTCCTTTTTATATTATTACATTGAACAGATTAATTTCAATTGCGAATATATGCATAGCCACTCAACGGACCTATATTTCTATGCTGTTGACAAAATATAGTATACTCGACTTGGAGAATTAAAAATATATGTCATAATAAACGTTTAAATTGCAACTATGTCGTGTACATCGTCGATACTCATTTCACATCTAGCATATCACTCTGTAATAGATAAAGGACTGAAAAGTGATATTTATGAGCCTTAAAAGATGTTATTAAATTCAGAATATATTTGTTTATGCTGGACCGCGCGACTTTTCCGGTGTTTTTGGAATATTTATAGCCAGTATCCATATTTTCATGGTACAGTTTCGCATTATTGTTGACTTTTTTCGGATATCTTTGGTTATACTTTCTTTTCATCGTTTATCAATGTAGAATAGCATTAACATTTCCATAATAGTTATAGTTCAATCATATAGAGTCCAAAACAAAATTACATATTTTTAAAAAAAAATCATTCATAAATATCCATAAACAACAAAAATTTATCATGAAATCGATATAACACATTTGAAATCTATCAATTAAATCATACTTTATTCATTATAAAATTTGAAATTTAATTAGCAAAAAAATCGGTGAAATATTAGTAAAATAACATTTTTTAAACAAAAAATAGACAAATTATTGTTCAACGAGATAAGTAAACATTTTGTTTCCTCCTTTGATTTCAACTAGATCTCTTTTTTTGTTATTGAACTGAGATCCGTAGATTAACTCGTAGATTGGCCTAGAAACATGGACATTCATTGGCAAGCCGTGAGACTCCATCTCGTGTGCAATGTTTATTGTTGGTCCTAATATTTCGAATGTTGGTTTTTCTGTTCCTATGACACCAGCAACAATTTGTCCTCCTGTGTTTATTCCAACTCTTATTCTCAAGCTCTCGTTTTCTCTTTCGTCGATTTCCATCAGTTTCTTGATGACCAAGCAGCCGAAGTCGACGACTTCTTTCGCATGAACTTGTGGCTGGTTGACTTCATCGAAAATTTCGCTTGCTGCCATGTAACAGTCACCGATGCATTTGATTTTCGTCATTTGTTTGATGCAAATTTGTTATCGCATCGAATTCTATGAACATGATGTTTAGTATTTTCATGACGTATTGTGCATCATGTGAACCACACCATGGAGTGAATGATACAGCATCCAGGAACAAAACTGCTGCATATTGGACTGAGAAGGAAATGTTTTTCTCGCCAGCTTGAACTCTAGGAACTAAAGATGCAGGAAGAATAGAAGCAAGCTTTGTGTCACCCTTCTTTCTCTCTTCTTGGATGAGAATCTCATGCAAATAGTTCTGTGTCATGTCTCTGATCGAGAAGATTCTTTTGTCGCTGACTAATGAAGAAATGACTTCAATGAAAATTGTGTCGCCGTCTTTTTCGAACGTTATGTTTGTTGGCTTCGTGAAAACATTGTGGATGTTGTCCTTGGAGTTGATTCTATCACTAATGAAGAAATCTTTGATGTTTGCTCCTAGAATTTGCTCTTTTGTAACAGAAAACATTTCTCCTGTTTCTTCATTGGTAACTACAATTGCGTCATTCAGTTTATTGAAGACATCATTTGAGAATCCAATGTGTTTGGCTGACAAATCGTCGAAATTTGAATGATACCCATCGATCAACATATCCATGATTCGCTGAATTGGAAGCAATGACTTTTCCTGGACATTTCATGAATAGTCTCAATGAGAAGTGGAATAAGTCGTCTTCATTGTTGACTTTGACTAAAGTGAAGTTAGTGAATAAGATTGGCAAAATTATTCCGAAAACTGCTGCGATTTTCTGCACTTTTCTTTTTTCAGAAACAGCTTCAAGAATCATAAGAATAAAAGATTTATCTGCCGGATTAAAGAAAGCCGCATAAAGCTCGATTGGTCCAATCTGCCACAGATTTGTAAAGTCTTGTTCTGTTGGATCATGAAAATGCGGCGAATTCTCGTCTGTCATGTGCGGGTAGTATCTCTTCGTCATAGCAATTGTAGCAGCAAGCTGTTGATCTGACACGAAGCAGTGAACACTTTGAAGCAAATTTAATGGAGGCTCTAAGATGTTTGTGCAAACTAAATCATCTGATGCTTGATCAATAATTGTTGTCAAATGAGCGAAAGGAACTTCCCTTGAGTCTTCTTCCATTCTTATGAAATATGAAATAGTCATAGGAAGCATCTTCTGTATGTTAGACAATTGGGGGAAAAAACTCAACATTGAATTTCATTAAAGCAATTTTCAACAAGCTCGAAATCGCATTATACATGCAGTGGACTGTTCCAAATAAGTAGTTAATGTGGTGGCAGTTGTATAATAAGTTGTTTGAAGCTGTAATAAAGCAATACATTGATAAGAAACAACAAACGGATCCTAAAATAATTATCGCGAAAACAGCGAATAAATTCGATTTGTCGTTTGACATGTCAGTTGATACATCGGAAACTGTCGAGAACATTTTGATGATACCTAATTCTTGTCTGTCTATTTCATTGTCATTAGATTCTGTTGTTGACTGCCCATTCTCATTCTTGCGCTGATTAAGTGAAGCTGAGATTTGCGAGATGATTGTTTTAGGAATTGTTATGAAAACATTGATGATTTCGTGTCTGTCGTGGTTTAATAAATGAACTTGGAGCCAGTATATGAAGAAGAAGACGATAAGAATCAAGAAAATGTGGAAACAAAAGATCGAAACAAAGATTTTCTGAAAATTTGAGTTTGTTTCTAGTAAATATTCGATCATGATTTTTAATGATTCTGTTGCTCTGTCTGCTGCATCCAAATTGTTGTTTCTGCATGTCAAAGAATCCATTTCGCTTTTATGGTTATTTCATCTTCATCCATTAACCTCGCCACGTGATTTGCAATCATGTAAGCTATGTCTGAGTATGTTGCTGCATCTTCTTTGTAAAATGAAGAGTTAAAATACAACTTGAAATATATGTCAGAGGTATATAATTTATTTCTGACTTGATCAATATAAGATTTTCGGGTTTTGTATGCAACAACTGTTGACATTTTCTCACATAATGAAGCTACTTGTGATGCTAAGTATCTAATGATTGTGTCTATATCTGTGTATCCATCCAAAGCAGTCATATCGAAGTTCTCAATCAAAATCATTGGCTTGGTGAGTTTTTGTGATGGATCGGTTAATGTTTCGAGTAAATATCTCGACAGTGAAGCATTCATCATCGTAATAATGTTCCTTGTTATATCTATGCCCTCCATGAAAATTAGTGGCATCTCGCTTTCCAAAGTGAAGTACTTATAAAAGATAATCATCGCGACAAATGGACAGAAGATCAATAAAAAGTATGAAAGCAAAACAGATACTTTCATGAAAACAATCGAAGGAACTTTGTGTCTCTTGATTAAGTTATAGATTGCATCTATTGACTCGTTATTTACCTGCTGCTCTTCTTCAATTATAGCTTCGTCTTGTAAGTTCATGTCCATCTCTGAGTCGATTGTTGACAGTTTTTGTTGGTCGTCTTGACATGTTTCAGGCAGATTCTTGAAAACACCCAGACCCATAGTTAACACCATATCTTCCCTAGCCTTTCCTCCTCGTTGTAATATCTTAATAGATTCAGCAGCTTCATTGGCAAGCTCTGGGTTGCAGATAATGTTGGAGTAATACAGAACTTGCTGTTGGGCAGCAAATCTGTTGTTTGGGTACTGCATCATCAAATAATTCATGGCTCGCTCACAAATTTCAACTCTTTCTCTGGCTTTTATTATAGCTGCAATACTTTCAACAGTGTTGCCTTGTAGTAAAAGATTCCATATATTTCTGAGTCTTTGCTTTCCTTGATGTTTTGGTGAACTTGGAAATTTCCGATTTTAGTCCAGCAGTGAATGATGATTCTCTAGTTTTGATGATGTAAGAAGCGTTATTAAGCAAAATGCTGGCTAATCCTGATTTACTTGCCAATACTGTGATGTTGTTCATGATAAAGGTCAATATAGGAGTGGAATCTGCATAAATTGAGGCGTTTTTGCATAAAATGTCCAAACATCAAGGCAATCCTTCCATTGTTCAGTGGCCAACCTGAATATTTTGAATGTTACATACAGGATGTGCGTATTTGAAGCCTGTTGTCAATACTTGTTTGAATTTATTTTTTCCTTTTAGGATCATGATGCCTTCTGTTTCTTCTAGTGCATCCAATAGAGCTAATTCTCTTTTCTCTTTGAATCTTAAGTATATTGCTGTCAAAATGAAGATAATACAAGCGACAACCAAAAATCCAACGAAGAAATATGGTCCCCATGGATGTGGAGCAAAGTCAATGTATAAGTTTGCTGCACAGAGTGCTAATCCTAGAATAGAGCCTCCTAAAACGAGAACTTGGTGAATATAATCTAAATATGTCCCACTGTTGAAGCAGGTCGTTGCACTGTAGATGTAAAACAATATACAGATGCCAATCATCACAGCTGAAGCTGTTGCATCGAAATATGTCGTCATTGCATATAAAAGATTAACAATAGTCGTAGTTAAGAGTAATGTGTTCTGTGGGCTTCCATCTAAAATAAGTGTCGATGCCTTTGGTACTTTACCAGTTCTCTTATACGCGCTGTATAGATCAAATACGCTGTGAAAAATAATAAAATGAAACTCGTGTTTATAGCGATACTGTGCAGGTACTATGTGAAACAGAATTGTTATTATGCTCATTACGTTGTAAAATTCAAATAATTATTGTAAATTCATGTTAGAATAATAACCAACAGAATATAGTCTCAAGAAAAGATAAGAAAAATAATTACTAAACTATTGAAAGTGTTTTTAATAAAGATTTTCCAAATTTTTTATTATCATAACACTTTAAAGGTATGATTTTACATGTTCTTTGGGTTTAAAATCAGTCTACAACTTTTTTTTTCAAAATATTGAATTCAATGAGTAATAAGTCATAAATTAATTTCTTTAGGGCCAGCTTTTACGATATATTACTTTATTTCGCAATATTTGTCACTTTTACGAAATATTTTTTATTGTTTTGAAAATATTGAATTCAATTAGTAACAAGGTTAAAGGAATCTTCCTCAGAGGCTGGTTTTATTATAAATACCTTTATTTGTGGATATTCGTCACTTTTACGAAATCTGTATTTATTGTTTTGAAAAATGATTTGTGTATGTGCAAAGAATGTTAAACCTTAAACTGTTACAACCGCATATGTTCGTATATTTCATGTTCTGAGGCAAGTTTCGTGCCTAAATGTTGAATTTGTAAAGAATTTGGATTTATTCGATATTTAGACTAATATAGAGATGTTTTTCGGTTAGATTTGATATTTTATGCAATAACTTTAGACAAAACTACGTTTTCAGATTGAATCAAAAAATTGCTTCTGAATATCTCTAATTTAGAATTTACCATGGATTTACTCAGCTCATGAAGAATTGAGTTATCAAGGTGGATTGCGCTTTCAGAAAGATATTTTCAAAATTGCTATGATATCAATTATTCGTGAAATGCCTGTTATTTCTGATCTATACAACAACTATGGAAGCTATTTATACTGATTTTTGATCGTTTTATTTCACAGGCATCAGTTCAAATTCATGAAAAGTGATGATCAGCCATTTTCGGTAAAGAAATGTGACATACACAAGATAATTAAGACGTATGAAACGAAGACAGGGCCTCAATGTCAATATGACGAAGAAAGATATGATCAAACTTAAGATTGATGAAACTCTTGTTAAAAATATATAAATATGATTATAGGATAATATTGCTTAAACTCCAATTGATTTTAAACAAACTCGATAAACTGACCGTTTGCAAAACAAGAGTTATAATGATGTTAAAAGTTGAAAATGGCAAGAATTTGTATGCTTAGTTATAATTTTGAATAAACAAAGTTAGTTCTCTTCATCATATTTCAAAATTTAGAAATATACTTTTTTAATCAATAAGAAGCAGTAAAATAGGATCTGGATATGATTATAAATCTCTTTATATTCTTGCCAATATCATATCTGTTCATAACAAAAAAAGTTGCAATCGATCATTCTAAGAATATCATAAATTCACAAATTCTCTTCAGATTATGAATGGCTACAACATATTTCATCACCTTTTGGTGCAAATCATATCACAATGTTGCTGGATTGGCTTGGATAGAATTGAAGCAAGTACAAAAATTAATCCTCCTTATCTATTATCATATCTAGTAACATTTGATTTCATAACACATAAAATTTTTACTGTACGGACTATCATTCAATAAAATTCATAAAATATAAAATAATTGAAATATGTAATTCATGATATATCAGATATGGTGAGATATATGAGATGAACAGATAATAATGAAATTAACCTTGAAATTTGACATGGAAATCCAACTTAGAGGTTTAACTAGATATCTTTTGTAGATCATCATCATCCAATTTTTCAAAATATTAAATAACTAAAATTTTGACATTTTTGAGAGCGAAAAGTCTCTACTTTTCAATACTTCTAGATCTCATTGAAAATCATAATTTTAGAATTTTAATAAGTTAAAATAATGATATTACTAATAAGAGTAGAGCAAAAACATCATCGCGATTAAAAAGTGACACGAACAAATATTATTAAAAATGGACTCATTATTAATAGTAAATTCTAAAATTCACTTTTAGATTTTTGTGATACTTTTGAACACTAATTTTGGTTATATCTGATTTGTCAATTTACATCTATATACCATAATTATAAGTGCAAAAAATAATCCCCATTCAAAAAATAATTCATGAAATTTTGAATGTTCTCAGAAAAAATAATCACCAATCAACTTGATAAATTGATTACTAACATATAATAGATCGTAGTATTTAAACCCATTGAATTTTATAAATTTTCAATGTTAATAACAATCGGATAATTTTAATATTCTATTAGTTCACTGTAAATTCATCCAAAATTTTTTTCAGATTTTGAATAGTTCTCAAATATGAAATTTTCGTATGAGTACAACATCATCTGTATTTTCGCTTGTGTAATCTTTTTAGTTATGTTTGGCTTCATTTTCTATGACTGACGGATTTTTTCAATGTGTCATAGAAAAATCGATAAAATTCTGTTGAAATCATTTTTATTAATTGTCGCGAAGACCAATGCATCCCAAAACAAGCACAATGAAAGGAAAGAGATTCACACCAGAGGAAGACGCACTCATCAAGGAGCTCGTCGAAGTTAAGCACATTACTCCTTGGGCAGCTGTTGCGAAATACTTACCAGGCAGAACAGGAACACAGTGCAGAGATAGATACAACACATATCTTTACTGCGATATTTCTACTAAAAACTGGACAGCTAAAGAGGATAAGATCATCTTAGAAAAATACAAAGAGTTCGGACCAAAATGGGTAGCAATTTCTCATTTCCTCCCAGGCAGAAATGGCAATAGCATTAAGAACAGATGGAACAAGGCCTTAACGAAGTACCACGGTATCCAGCACAAAGACCAAAAGTTCGAGAGAAGATCCAAGAAGAAGAGCAACTTTGTTAATCAAGACGAACTTTATAGCTCAAGCGACGAATCATCTGATGATGTCGTCGTTTCCAATCAGATGCTCGATCAGATCTTCAACTCGATCGGTGCTGAATTAGAGTTCTCCCAAATATTCGGTGGCCACATTGACGCAGATATCCTCTTTTAAAGACGCCATCAGAACACAAATTTGTAATATTCACCAATTCCCCATTCATTATTGTTATTCTTATTGATTGTTTAGAGTTTAATCTGATAAACAGTTCAATAATACCATGATATTAAAAATCTATCGCTTTTTTAAAAAATCTTATAATAAACGCTCCCATTCCTATTTATTTTTCTAAACACTCTATGAAATTATTCTATGAACTCTCACAAAAGTGTAATATAAAGTTAATGATTCGACAATTGAAACCTAAAATTCATCGTGAAAGAGTATATAATTCTGCACCGGAGGCCCTATATATATCAATTATATAACAAAGTATAAAAATATAAAAAATCTTATTTTTTGACAGTTTCAATTAATTTTTGTGATGCAGTATATGCAGATTATATCAGTAATTTAGAATGCTATACTGTTTGTAATTTAGTTTCAAATGCGAAACTTGCGAATATCTCAAAATCAATAGCAAAAAAAAAAATCGAGCCGATATTCTATAGAGGAAAATGTTTTATGATCTAGCACCCAGAGCTTAGCTGTATATGGGTGTGAAAAGCCCATAATGATTACAAATTTGAATTTGCTCAATTAATCTCATTGTATTTCGTAATGACTGGTCTTCAAAAACACTATTTTAGAGAGTATATAGCGAGGATTTGAAGAGAGCGATGCGCCAATTTTATTATCACAAAAGTCGCACTTTTCAGTATACTGTGAAAATGAGTCGATTCCAGCAAAATCTGACAGGTGAGATCATCAATGACCTGTAATTTTTCATGGAACAGTTATTTCTCCATGAGTGAACAGTCTTATATGGATTGTATAGCACGGTTTTTTCGAATTTCTAGCGATTGCATGAAAGTTGTTTGAAAATTTCCAGACTCAAAAGTTGAATAATCGACCGTAGGTCATTGACTGATCTTCATTGAGTTATGATGAATTGTATTTAGACATTTTGGCTGGCATCTTTGAAGTTATATTAATCAAAAAAAATGATTATAGTATAATCCTATGGGATTATGGCAGATATCTTTTTAGACTGAGATGTATGGAATAGACAACGGCAAGTAAAGTTATAGTTTATTAGTCAAGTTTTGTGAGATAAATTTTCATATAAAATAGAGTTCTATAATTACAGACCACGCATATAAAATATAGAAATGTATTGTATGCCAGACGAATGAAAGCGCAAGGTTTTCTCTTTAGTGATGCTCTTGAGATTGTTGACAACTAAGCATTTTTTCACTGTATCTATTCTAAATATCTAGTTATGATGTTTGATATTTATTATATAAATGTGCAAAAAATGAAAGGGCAAAATTGATCCCTCTCAATTTTGAAATTTTCGTCATCGAAATTAATAGCAAGATAATTGTGTTATTTAAGAATTTCAAAAAAAATCCTGACTTTTGAGACGATTGAATTAACACAATATCGATATTGAGTTTTCACATACTCATGTAGTACTCTAATATTACTTATTTACGTTTTTGTATGCCTTTGAATTGAAAAGTTTATTTCAAAGAAAATATTGCTTGTTTTGTTCGTTAATCGTATCTTATGACCTAAAAAATACCGAGTTGTAATAATAATTGATTATACAATTCAAAAGTAGATTCAATAGAAATTGTATATCAGTACTATATGATTAATGAAATTATCAAGTTTCGACAAATTTATTTTTTGTGTAATTTACGCAAACCTACTCTATTTCATTTATTGATTTTTTTTAAACTAATCAGACAAGCATGGTATAATATGATTCAATCTCCGTCAAAATTCTTTTATACAAAATCGATGATTTTATTATATATAAGTAGTCACAGAGATTTTCTGCAAAAACTGACCTCACAAATTTTGAATGATTTTCTTATTAACAGAATTTTTAAAAATTAAAATAAAAATAACACTCCCACATGAAATTTCATCGGACAACACTGCAAGTTGACTTGGAGTATTTGCCGTTGAATCAGAATGGAGTACCCCAATTCTTGCCGCTTGTTATCGAATTTATCAAACAAAATGTAAATTGCGAAGGATTATTCCGTATAAATGGTAACAAAGTCCTGATTAAAAAGATAAATGAAAGTCTTTCTCAACACATACCATCTATACCTGAAGATTCATCTCCCCATGATGTTGCTTCTTTTCTTAAAGTATGGGTTAAAGAATTGCCTGTTCCTCTTATCAACCCACAAATCATTACTAAGTTTTATAATACCGAATCGCCCACGGCCACAGTAGACGTTCTTCAACATTTGTCAAACGTCTCGAGAAAATGTGTAGCTATGATATTTAACCTCATCAGAGAAATTATCAACAACTCGGGTGTCAACAAAATGGCATATGAGAATATTGAAATTTGCTTCTTCTACGCCCTCACGCAAGTTTATAAAGATTTTCCAAAGGGATTCCAATTCAAAACTTTCTTTGTTGAATCCTGCGGACTCCTCAATGAGGACGGCACAGACTTTGAGTTCAATTCCAATGTCGGCGTCAACTCTTTAATTCGTCCAAAGTCCAGAGCTTATCGATCTCAGATGACAGCTGTACAAAGAAGATGTGTAGGCATTGCCGCACCTTCCACATTTAGCCTAGATAATAATGATTCGTCCTCAAGTTTAACTTTCTAAGTTATATTATATTGTCACTATTATTTATCATGTAATTGTCGCGTTGTCTTTGAATATATTTAAATTGTTCATGGAATTTAGTGAATCAAAAGAGATCTTTTAGGTTCTCTATGGTTTGTTATTTTTTATTGACATGTGAAAAAATTTTGACTAACTCTTTTGCCATTGAGTTGTCGTGCTGCTGAGCAGCCAGATTCTCCACCGAATTCCTGGCAGGTTTCGATTATCTAAAATTTCATAAGTCATATTTTTCGCCAAAATCACGTGTAATAGATAGTGTATAGGGTAAAATAAATGAATCTTGAACAAATTATCATTAACATGGAAATATGAAGTTTTTCAAAAATATTTCTATAATCTATGAGTTTATATCTTTAGAAAAAGTAATAAGTAGCATATGGGTAGTTATGATATAACACGTAAAATAGTTGTCGCTATAGTAACCGTAAAAAGTAAAGTCCACTTTCTCTCAATATTGAGACTTTTTTATTATTTTTCTTCCATACTCTTACTCGTGTAAACTTCAGAAAAAGTTCAAAAGGACTCAGAAAAAGAAATGTAATGTTTCATGTAGATTTTAGTACGAATCTGTCGATTTTATGATTTGTACAAATTTTGAGTGATTTTTTCGGCAAATCAAGTCATAAATGCATCTTGTATTCGTCAAATACTACTCTATGACGCATCTTGCAGCTTAGGCAAAATCTGATGTAGTAGGAGAGCACCATAAATGCTACTATTCGAGTGTAAACTCTCCAGTATATAATGATCTTCCCCCTTTATTTGCCATCCCCTGCATTATATACATTGAGAGTTCGCTGTCAAATTCAAAATTCGCCGAGAAACTGACGGACAGTATTACTTTTTTGATTATAAGAGTGTTATCCGGACTTGTTTTTGCGTTAGTGTCAATGGAGAGTAAATCAAATTCTTTTTGCTTTAGTTTTTATTGGTCAAATTTTATATCAAAATTCGTTTGATTAAAACCAGCGATATTTCTCATTTATTAAATCATCTATGAGGTCAATAGATTTGTAAAAACTTGTTTTTGATGAGATTTAATAAATCCGTAAAATAAAAATTTTTATAATATAATTAAAACAGCGCAAATGTTACAAGAATTGGTAGATTGGTTCCTCTGGAATTGGATCACCAGATTCAACGTACATATTTCTTCTATTTCTAGGTGAGCGAACTTGTATTGGAGATTTTGGCCTTTGATCTTGGAATCTTTTGAGTGTTTTCGCTAAATCGTAGCTGTCTAATGTACTGTTGCTTTCGTAGTTCTCGTCATGAGATCTTCTTCTATTTTTAAGCTCTACAAAAGTAGTTTTCGAGAGTAATTCGCCGTCTTCTTTTGGAATAGACAACCTGATCTTCTTTGCGTTCTCCACATTTCTCTTCAGCGCTGTAATTCTTAGAGGAGATCTCTGCTCACTCATAGGAATGCTGCTCCTCTTCGTGTTAGGTTTAGGAGCAAGAGGAGTCCTGGGCCTTGGCATGCCGAGAGAGTTAAACTCTTCAGTCATATTTTAAAGATTTTTAAAAAACAAAAAAAATTGAAAACCCGTACGTTTGTTGTACAGAAAAAATTGAAAAAAACACTTCATCTTTTTATTTCTTTTGCTTGTTTTGGTTCCTTTTGAGCTCTGCTTTTACTTCTCTCTTGATCCGTTGAGCAAGACTACTTTTTCCGTTTTTCGATGACTTTGTCATGGTTGGCTGGTCATCATTCGCCTTGTCTACTTCTTCCTTCTGTATTTCTTCCCGTTCTTCTTTAGTTTCGTCCGGATTTTCAGATTGCAAATTCAGATTTGCATCCAATTCCTTAAGCGCGAGGTTGATACGTAGCTTTGTGCCTGAGTCGATCGCTCTCTTCGATGAAGAAAGCTGTTTCTCGGCAAGTGCAATTAAATCTAAATTCTGTTTGATCATCATCGCGTATTTGATCTTGCGATCGAATACTTCTGGATCAAGGCCAAGAGTTTGCATGGTCTCGTTCGCTCTTTGTGCTTCTTGCTTGACTTTGAGAATTTCTTTCTTATTTGTTGCTTTGAAGGCTTGGATGACTCTCTTGGTAGAACCATTATCATCTGAGTCACCGCTTGAATACTCTTCTTCACGCTTTATATGTTTTCTTGCATGAATCTTGTGAATGCGTGGTTTTCTTCCCTTTCTTTCTCCGTCCTCTTCCTCTTCATTATCAGCAAGGTCTTCCTCATCATTAACTTCGACGACTTCGTTCTTTGTATTTGATTTCTTAGATCTCTTAGGTTTTTCTGCTTCTTCTGGCTCCTCTTCGTCATAATCGAGTTCGTGCATCTTCTGTGGAGATCCTTTCTTCGATCTTGAAGCTGATTTCTTTTCGACTTTCAGAGATTTGGATTCTGGTTTCTTTTCTTCGTTATCATCAGAAGAAGAGTCAATCAGGAGTTTCTGGGCAGTATTGGAAGCCCTATTTTTGCCTGGTGAAGATTTCTTTGATTTTTGAATTGAATTATTTGAATAAGACTCTTTAATTGGACTCTTTTGGGTATTTTCTTGGTCTGGTGATGAAACTTTCTGCTTTTGTTCGTTTTCTGATGAGGAATCTAACGAAATCTTCTTAATATTGACTTTTTCTTCTTCTGAAGAAGTATCTATCAAAGATTTGACAACCTTCTTGGCTGTAAGATGATCATCGCCAGCAGATGATGAAATTTCTTCGTCTTTTCCGGATTTATTATTTGATTTCTTAGATGTTGAAGATTTCTGTGTAGAAGGAGCGATTTGTTCGTCTTCTGAAGTCGATGGGTCTGTATTTAATAAATCGTGTGCTTTCTTTTGCAATATTTTCTCTTCTTCAGAAGAAGTGTCTAAAATCGACTTCTTCTGCTTTCTGTTGACGTCCTCATTGTCTGATGATGACATAATTGAGATTTTGTTGCCTCCTAAATTAATTAATTTTTCATCATCAGACAAATTCTTTTTATTGTCGTTGGTATCTGTAGTATCGGTCTTCTTTTCGACGCTGGTTGTATTTTCTTCCGAATTTTCGTTAATATCATTTGATGATTTTTCTTGTGATTTACCAAACAGCCAGTTCTTGACTGATGTAACAACCTTAGCTGTCGTGGATTCGTCCAGTTCCTGCTGTTCGTCTCCTTTCTTTTCTGCAAGTTCAGTGTTGTCTTCTTCCATATTATCTTCTGATTCTGCCGGCTTAGCTTCGGGTGGAGGAGGTGGAACTGACGGTTTATCATCGTCATATTCAGATGAACTCGGTGAATCCGATATTTCCGGCGGGCGAGGAAAGAGCTTGTCGATAGTTAAACCACTCGACTGCGAGGAGATTCTCTTGAATCTTTCGTCCTTATCGTATAAATTGTCGATATTATCTGATGAAAATGTTTTTTGCATAGGTTTCGCTTGATTAAAGCCGAGGATATCATCACCTTGGCCCTTTGGTAGCTCCTGTACCTTTGGTCCTGGTTGGCTATCGAAAAATAGTAAATCTGTTGAATTTTGCGTTTGTTGAGGTTTTCCTTCAACCTTTGTGTCGAGGCGAAGTATGTCGACTGGATTTGCTTTTTGTTCTGGCTGTTTTGGTGGATTTGTATCGAATAATAATAAGTCATTAGTATTTGGCTTTTGTTCTATCTTAATCTCAACATCATCCTTCTTTTCGTCATCAGATGATGAAGCAATTGTCTTTTTCTGCGGAAATCCGATTTCATCATCAGATGAATCATTTTTAGCATCTTTGCCGGCATCTTTTGCTGATGCCTTTGGTGGTAATTTAATTTCGTCGTCAGATGAATTGTTATCGATCAATTTCTTCTTCGGAGGCAAATCTTCGTCAGAAGATTCGAGAATTGTCTCCTTTTTAGGTTGCACTGGTAACTCATCATCTGAGCTATCAAATGCTGGCTTCTTAGCCGCTGATTTCTGAAGAGGAACATCATCAGAATCGGAATCAAGCAATTTTTTCTTAGGTGCTGGTAATTCGTCATCAGAGCTTTCAAAAGCTGGTTTTCCTCCGCTTTTCTTCGATCGCGGCTTCTGTAACAAATCATCATCATCATCCGAATCTGATGCGATTGCCTTCTTCTTTGGCGGTAAATCATCATCATCTGAGCTCAGTACTGGTGCTTTCTTTCTAATTGATGGAACTTCAACAGAATCGGAGTCTGAAACTTCAGGACGTTCTATTTCAGCGATTTTCTCATCATCAGAACCTAGTTGTGTCAATTTCGGCTTAATTCTGATGTCATCGTCATCCGAATCTGTAAATTTCTTGTGTTTTGGAAGAGGGATATCATCAGAATCACTGGAAATGATTTTCTTTTTCGCTTTGAACGCCGGATTTTCGTCTGAGTCGCTGCTATCGAGCAACAACTTCTTCCGCCCTTTGTTCAAAATCTCTTCATCTGATGATGAATTCATTTTCTGTCAGTTTTTAATCTTCACATTTCGCTTTTATTAGGCATGTTATGTTATAACAAAGCGTTTTTTCGAGTAAAAACACGAAATTGTTTTGAAAAGTATTTTTCAGTTGAAATAATGCAAATATAGACCGAGAATAGTCAAAGAATCACGTTTTCCGGATTTGTTGGGAGTTTGATCATCGGGTTAAAAAAATCTTTACATCGAAAAAACAAAAAATATAAAATTCTTTAGAGATTATAACATTTTTGCATTGATTTCCTCGGGATAACAAAGAATTAAAATTTTCAACATCTTCTATTTTACATTTATATACTCTATACATATTATTTTTCGTGTTTTCATAAATTTTGAGATAAATTCAATTATTTCTCATTAATTACTACCGAAAATAAAGGATTTGAGTAAATATTTTTCATTTAAACAAGTAGATAAAGAAAATGTTTAGTTGTTTCCTAGTAAAAAGTCTATAAAAAACAAAATTTTATTAATGAAATCAATAAATATCAAAAATAACGATTAATCGTAATGGGACTATAATGGGATACGATGAGGTGGATCTAATGGTAACAGAGAATTGATTTAATTTGCGAAATTCAAATTTGACATTTTTTTATTTGTTCAATAAAAGAGCTGATATAAGGTAGATTAGCATCCTATAGATTATAAAATTGGTTTTCGATGAACTGTGACGATTTTTCGTGATTTTTTAAAAATTTGATGATATAAAATCAAGAAAACAATAACAAAAAATGAACAAAAAAACAAGTTTTAATAACATAAACAAGAGTCAGTGTTGAGACTGAGAGAAGTGAAATTCGAAATCTGAGTCCGAATCTTCTTCATTCATTTGAATAATTTTTTGTACTTCTCTTTTCTCGTCATCAGTCAAGACGATGTCTCTGGTCAAATATCTGCCATCTATCTCAGGCAAAAACTGCGAAATCTCCAGTCCTTTTCCTCTTGCACTCATTGCGCACGTTAAAAACAATCTTTGACGAGCTCTCGTCATAGCAACGTACAAAATCCTTCTTTCTTCAGCTATAGACACTGATCCATCACCGATTCCGCTGTCATCTGCATCTTTATCTGCCATTGGCAGAATATTTTGGTTAAACCTCATAATGAAGCAAACCGGGCTCTCCAGACCTTTCATCTGGTGTATCGTAGATAAAGTAACAGCGTTTTTAGTGCTCGTTGATGATGTTTCTAATGTTATAGAATCAATAAACTTTTGTAACGATTTGTTTGAGTTAAGAGGCGTTCCTTCGTTAGCTGCAAGTAGTCTAATATGGAATCTTTTTGCTTCTTCGAGTAATAATTGAAAAGTTTCATTTCTATCGTTTATCATATCTTGTATCGCTTCCGAATACTCATCTAAGTCACCTTCAGGAGGTTTGTCTTCGGATTTTTCGTCCAAATTTGCCATTTTTGTGACATCGATGATTGTTTCTAAAACTGTGTCAGTCGCAAGTGAAGTGTTTATCTGACAAATCTGTCTGTTGAGTTTACCAATAACATTCACGAACTCATTTAGCTTTTTTATTGTCGCTTTCGGTAAATCAGTTTTAATCTTATCTTCGAAAACGAGATTTAAGTAATGTAGAATGTTCACATCTGCTTTGACAGCCTCTGCTCTAACTTGCATGGCAACACTAGCTCTAATTTGTCGATCTGGAACATTTAAAATTGTTTCGAACGAAGAAGCAAGCAATTGATTGGGATCCGGCTCTTCACTACCATATGCAAGTAATAGTCTAGCGTATGAGACGATTTCTTTAACTTCATTTCTCATAAAAAATGAAATTCCTCTTTTATTGGAATATGGAATGTTCCTCCTGAATAATTCCATTTCCAACTCACTAGCAACCTTTTTCATCCTGAACATGATGCAAATGTCTCTGTATTGTGTCTGAGAACCGGGAAAAACCATTTTCTCGATTTCTGTGCATATTGCGTCAGCTTCTGAATAAGCATCTGACGATGATATGAATTTTATTGGTAAACCACCAGGAACCATCGAAATTAAATTAGTTTCATTTCCATCATATTTTATTACGCTTTGTGACGCTTTAACTATCATATCACAACTCCTATAGTTCTTATAGAGAGTAATCGAAGTAGCATCTGGGAATAACTCGAGGAAATTTTTGATATTATCAGGATTGGCTCCTCTGAAGCTATAAATGCTCTGATGAGGGTCGCCAACAACAGTAACACGACGGTTAGGTGGCTGCCTTGTCATTGATTGTTGTAGAATTAATTTCAAAATCGAAAAATTTATTTCTGATGTATCTTGAAATTCGTCGATAAGAATGTAATGGTATAGTTTTCTGTATTCGAATGCAATTCTTTGGTGTTTAAGGAGAAGATCTTGCGTATATGTCATGAAATCTGTAAAATCGATTAATCTCTTTTTATGTAGAGTATCTTCGTAGAATTTTAACACAAACTGATAGTCACCGTAGACATCTTGGGACTTCTTTCCCATCATTTTCGCTCTGTTTACGAAATTTAACATTTTGTTTGTGTAAACTCTGATAAAAGTTGGTGTTGAGAAGTCTTTTCGCGATGGGTCCTTCTGTCTTAATGCGTTCACTGCGTTTTTAATGATTTTTCGTTGTTCTGAGTTATCTGCAATGTGAAATGTTTGGTCATTTCCGGAAAACCCAAGGATGAAAGGGTTTGCCTTAAGCATGTTAAGACAAAGCTGGTGGAAAGTAGACGTTGTAACGGATGATGCTTTGGGTCCAATAAAAGTTTTGAGTCTTTCTCGAATTTCATCTGCTGCTTTTCTTGTGAATGTCATAGCGAGGATGTTTTCTGGGTTAACACCTTGATCAATCATATAAGCAATACGACAAATCAAAGTTCTCGTCTTCCCAGAACCTGCACCTGCATAGATAAACAATGGATCCTCAATGGAAGCAGTAACCGCAGCTTTCTGCTCCTCATTGAGATCATCCAAGTATCTTTGAGACATGAACTAAAAGATGAAGTTCCCTGAGGAAGTTAGCCGGTCCCCGATTTTATTTTACCAAACCCTTTTTAAATTGAATAGATTTGGCGCCAAAATTTTCTTCCAAAAAGTGACAACCAAAAATTTCAATTGAATATTCTTATCACCCCAAAGTATTTTTGTCACACCCTTTTAAACGATTATTTTCAATTCAAAATTAAACAATCCCCAAAATATTTTATTACCCCCTGCTTATTTTGTTTAGACCCTCGTTTAATTTATTCACCCCTAAATATTTACATCAGACCCTTTCTAATAATAGTTCCCTTGTTTTAATTTTACAGCCCCTTATTATTAATTTTGACAAAATGACACTGAAGTTTTCTCATACATTGCTACCATCTGAAGAGTGCTCAGATATATTTGGGTGTGTTCAGATGTCTCAGGAACCTACTGGCCAGGTCATTGAGATTCCAAAACCGAAGCATTGTAGGAATTGTCACTGTCTTCTTTTCCCTTTAACAGATGGACAGAGATTAGATTGCCCAATCTGCCACCCAGAGGCATCTTTTGCAAATAACACATACAAATTCTCAAGACTCGCTGAAAGCAGAAAATTAATTATTTTTGTTTTCGATATAACCATTCCATTAAACTCACTTCTATTGCTGTTGAACGATCTGTATAACAATATCACTGATAATGAGACGATAAGTTTGATCTGTGTCTCAGATCGAATCGTTTTCATTACTGTTGTCGATGGTTTGGTCGTTTTGGAGACATATACGCATCACTCAGAAATTACCACAACAATAAGACACTCGTTTAATCGCCAAACCCTCAAGAATATCGTTCTTCCTTCGATTTCGTCTGTTTTGGCACTGAAACCAGACACTTTCGCGAACGTTTACGACTACTACGAGATATTCAAGGTCGCATGCAAAATTTCTAACTCAATTCCTTTCACTTTGTATTTATTCTCAAATCGACACTGCGCGCCAATAAATGCTGATGATGCTCAGTTCATCAGCGAAATGGTCAAAGAAAACAACTCAATCGCCCACATCGGCTGCATCAATGAGTTCAAAAGATTCACTGCAGCAGCGAGATGCACGTTTGGAAAGGTTTTCTCTGTGTCAATGATACCATCTGGTGGATACTTCTCGAAACTCACTGAAAAAAATCTCGATAAATTCAGACTTTTCGCTCCAAGTTCATTCGAATACACAAAAGTTACGAATTCTTCAGGAAATCTCAGGATGTCCGAGGTTCTCTCGAAGCTAAAACTCAGAGCATTCAGTGGAGGATCCGTAAGAATGTCTTTTAACCCAACAAGAACAAGTTTCAAGACATTAAGGATTTTGGAGGAAAACAGAACGAACAATGGAACATTCTTAAGCTTATATACATTTAATGTCGCAGAAAATCTTCAGAAATTCAAAGAATCAGCAAATCAAGATATTTTAAATACTTTAATTCTCAAAGGTTTCGCATCAGATGTACTCAGAGGCTCCTGGAATGGCGATAAATTCGATCAAGTGCTTCCAAAATTCTTGCCCTCTGTTAAAGATATGTTGAACGCAACGACATTACATAATATGGGAACGAGCGAACAAATTGACATCATAAGATTATACTATGTGCTCGGAAAATACGGAATTACAGACATATCTGCAAGATTAGTGAAATTAAACGGTGGATATGCGCTTGTTGTTCCACCGACATTATATATACTCACAGAAAACGATAGCGTTGACTACTCTCAGCTCTACTCTTCATTTGAGTGGCCAATTGAAATTAAACTTATTCAAAACAAATCAGCTTTCCAGTTCACTGTTGAAAAGTTTGGCATCAAGTTTACAGAGTAAATAGTTTTGTATTTTTTTTTTAGATTTAAAATATTTTTTGAATTGTAGAATTACAAGTTAGATTTTATATAGAATGTGTGTTAAATATAGTATACATAATGATTACGAACTGAAATCAGTGCATAATGAATGATTCATTTCGGAACTGAAAAAATTTAACAGTTGCAGTCCTTCTTTGGCGCGTCTGGCTTCGACACATCGACACCAGACTTTGTTCGCAGCTTCGCTGTCGTTGGATTCTGTCTTAGATATTCATCACATGCGTCTTCGAAGATTTCGCTGACTCCTTTTCCTGTCAAGGCACTCGCCTCTCTGTATAAAGCGCCAATAGAGTCTGCAAGTTTCTCTGCCTGCTCTCTTGACACTTTTCTATCCGGTAGATCAAGTTTGTTGCCGACTAAGACGGTGACAATCCTTCCATCGTTGACTTCGCAGATCCTCTCATGCCATTCATTGACAGCGTCGATGGTTTGCGGTAATGTTAAGTCGAACATGATAATTGCGATTTTTGTATCACGATAATACTGGGATGTGAGTGATCTATAGGCTTCCTGACCTGCTGTATCCCATATCAGTAGATTTATATTCGTTTTGCCTATCTTTAGTTTTGCATTACAAAAGCCAGCGGCGATTGTTGGTGTTGTTGTTGCTGAAAACTCTCCTGTGAGGAACCTGAGGGAAACACATGTCTTGCCAACTCCAGATTCGCCAACAACGACGACCTTAAGCGTTAAATCTTGAGACATTGACAATCTTTCCTTTTGCCAGACAGGGGCTGCCAAAATTATTCAGGAGTCCGATAGAATTCAGAGTAAATCAGGGGCATGAATAGCAAATTAGGGTCTTTCGAAAATTTTAGAAAAATTTTAGTAAAAATAAGCAATACATTTAAGGGATGGCTCAACCGTTTTTTTGTCGGGCGTAAAAAACAGGGTCTATCAGCCCATATGTTTGCTTTTGTACGTCA